>PVJA010005309.1:0-79856 GCA_004027025.1 Myocastor coypus | reverse complement strand
AAAAAAAAAAAAAAAAAAAAAAAAAAAAAAAAAAAAAAAAAAAAAAAAAAAAAAAAAAAAGAAAAAGAACACTGTGCAAAGTTCCTAGCTACCTTAGGTTCATGGCCTGACTCTTTGTGACATATTATTTAATAAGAGTCTCTTTCCCTAGATATTCTCTGTTTTACAGGCATATCAGAATCCTACATGTACCACTTTCTCCTAATAAACTCCCTCACACATTTATTCTGTGTCATTTAATTTAATATACTATTTTCACGATACCCATATCATGATAGCATTTATATTTGCCTAAGAATATAAAGATTAGCAAAGTAAAAAGATATTGAAACCAGAAAAATTAAGATCAACTCCTTTGTAAAAAGACAATAGAAATGCAATAGTATTATAATTATTGTAATTAAAATTATTATTAAATAATTATTATAATTTTAAAAATTTAAGTCTATCTTCTAACTCTTGTTTTGCAGTTCCACTATCAAAATTAAAATTAAAAATTGTGCCGAGGATGTGTGATAGTAGTAAAACATTTCCATGGCATGTGTAAAGGCTTGGGTTCAAACGTCTAGCACAGCAGTTCTCAACCTGTGGGTTGCAACCCTGGCAGGGGTCAAATGACCAAAACACAGGGGTCTCCTAAAGCCATTCTGAAACATAACTGTAGCAAAATTACAGTTTTGAAGTAGCCACCAAAATTATTTTTTGGTTCCGGGTCACCACAACATGAGGAACTGTATTGGCGGGGTTACTTACAGCATTGGAAAGGTTGAGAATCACTGCTCTAGCCTTATTTTAAAAAAGCAAAAGTAAAAAATCAAAATATATTGAACCTAATGTTAATGAAAATATCACATCTAATTTGTAGATTATAGTACATCAACAAAATGATGGGATATCTATATAGTATCTATACTATATATGTATATATGGTACTTTGCATTATATTGCAATATTAGAATCACTTCTACATGAATATTTTTGGGTTGTGGAATGAATCATCTGAGTGTCTATTTCTTATGGAGAAATTTTCTCTTCCTAGAGCTCATTATGCTTATAAACCAGAGTTTTACTATACATTAAAGCACAAGTACTGGAGTATTGAGAAGAACTAGGTGTCCTTAATATAGTAAAAAATGGGCAACAAAGACAGATATTACCAAAACTCAGCCAAGCTGAAATTTGTGATCTGAAGGCCAAATACAAAAATTACATTTGCAGATAAAAACTTCAGCAAATAAAATTCCAGGTCCAGATCATTTCATTATCAAAGGTTAACAAAGATTTAATAAATAATAAATATTGAGTGATAATTCTTCTAGAACACAGAAGAATGGTGCAGCAATTCATTCTCTAAGGCCAACATTACAATGATACCAAAACCAAAGAAACACATATGGAAAGTATACATCCCTCAAGAACACAGATGCAAAATTAATAATAAACTTCAGGAAGTTGAATCCCATCAAGTTATAAGGATGATTTAATATTAGAAAGTCAATCGATATAAAGATGTTACATTCGCAGGCTAACAGAGCACAACCATATAATCATAATAATCAGTGGAGAAATGTAATTGACAAAACCCAGCATCAAACTGTGATTTAAAAATTCTAATATTCTGGGTATTTGGCACATAACTGCAATTGCAACTACTTCAGAGGTTGAGGCAGGAGAAACACAAGTTCAAGGGCAGCTTGGGAAATATGGGGGATCTTGTCACAAAAACCTGAAGTATAGGAGGATGACTGAGGTTGCAGCTCAGTGGCAGAGAGCTTGACGAGCTTGCATGGTGGTTATTCCCCAATACCAAAAAAAGGTGCAGAAAATTCTACAAACTAGAAATATAAGAGCATACTCAGCATCTGACAAAATGCCATCTACAACTCCTCCACCATCTAGTTAACATTATTCATGATGAAAAATTCAGTGTTATTCATATAAGGTCAGGAACTTATCAAAAATATCCATCCTTGCCACTTCTATTTAATATTGTACTAGTGCCTGTAGCTTATGCAACAAGACTTGAAAATGAAAACATCTAAATTGGAATGAAGTAGAACTCTTTGTACATGGAGAACATGAAAGTCTGTATAAAATTTTATGACACCTATTAAAAGACTACTAAAATTAGTATAGTACATAAGTTTACTAAGGGTATGGTGTAAAGGTTAATATTTAAAATTTAACTGTTTCTATATACTAAAAATGATAAATCAGAAAATAAAATTTAAACATATACCATTTACAATACCATGAAGTATGAAATTCTTGAGGATGAATCTGACAAAAGATGAGAAAGACTTACAGATTTAAAATTATACAGAGGTGTCCCAAATTTCCTGGTCAAGGAGATTATGGGACCTCAGAGGAAAGGGATGAATGAACTGCAGTGCGTCTAAGGAGAGTCACCCAGAGAAAAACATTCTCTCAGGCTTTCACAGAAAGCAAAATAGCCAAGCAATGGCCGTGACTCGTCCTGAAGGCTGACGCTGACACTAAAATTATAAGTCATTGGGCTGGCCAAATAGCTCAGTGGATTAAAGCACCTGCTTAGGCAGACACAAGAGCCAGAGTTCAATCCCTGGTCTGCTGTGCCAGCCTCCTGGGGCATGCTGAGACTGCGACTGAGACTGGGCATAGTGGCACACACCTGTAATCCCAGGTCTTAGGAGGTTGAACACTGGAGGGTCACTATGAGTATAATCTATGTAGTGAGACCCTGTAGGCCTGTAGACTCTGTGCTATATATATATATATATATATATATATATATATATATGTCATTGTTAAGATAAATTACAGAAGTCCTAAGTAAGTACAGAGATATACTTTGCTCATGTGTCAGAAGATAAAATACTTTTGAAGTCTAAATTCTAGGGTCAGCCAAATAGCTCAGCAGATTAAAGTGCCTACAAGCAGGCTCAGGGACCTAAGGTTGGATGCCCAGGCCAGCAGTGCTGGCCCCACCCCCAGGACATGCTGAAACGGCAATTGAGACTGCACACAGTGGCACAAGCCTGTAATCCCAGTTCTTGGCAGGCTGTAAACAGTCAGATCATTATGAGTCTGATCTCATAGTGAGACCCTGAACACCCTCTATACCCTTCCCTAAAATACAAACCAAAAAAACAAAAGAGAAGAAAAGAAAGAAATATTAAGCTTTCCAAAGTTAACCTCTGCATTGAATATGATCCTAAGCAATATCCTGGGGTGGGGGGCTTAAATTTTTTTGTGTGTGGTACCAGAGCTTGAACTCAGGACCTTGCACTTGCCAGGAAGGTGCCTATACCACTGAGCTATCTCCCCAGCCCTGATGCTATTATTGTTGTTGCTTAGATATTTGAGTTTGTTTCTATACCAATAGGTAGGCTGAATCTAAACTTCATATAGAATTGTAGAAGATGACAAACAAATGAAAGTATTTTGAAAAAAGAGTTGGACTTCCTGATTTCAAGATGTATTATAGAGCTATGGTAATCAAGAGAATATCGCTTTGTTATCAACAACAATATAAACATGGAGCTAAGGAGAGTTCAAAAATAAACTACACATCCACAATAACCTGACTATTGACAGATACTAAAAAAATTCTGTCATTATTTTAATAATGATGAATCAATTGGATTAGTAAATGTAAAAGAAGCCAACATTGTACCAAATCTCACACCATATATGAAAAATTAGATCAAAACTTACACTGGACCTAAATGTAAAACTAAACACCATAAATTTTCTAAAGGAAAAAATAGGAGAAATTTCTATGACTTTGAATTAGGTAAGGATTAATTAGATATAACACCAAAAGCATAACTCATAAAAGAAAAAATAAAGTATTGAGCTTAATCAGATTACAAGCATCTTCTTGAAACACATTTTAAAAATAAAAACACCAGCTATATATTAGAAGAAAATATCTGTGAATTATGTCTTATGAAGACATTAGGCCCAGGGCCAGGGGGCCAGAGAGAGAGACACAGACCAGAAAGCAGGAAGAGAGGAAGAAAGGAAGGAAGGAAGGAAGGAAGGAAGGAAGGAAGGAAGGAAGGAAGGAAGGAAATTGAGTCTAGAAAATATCAGGTCTAATTACTGACAACTCAGTAATAAGAAAACAAAGAACTAAAAGAAGCATGGTGTTTGAATGTGCACTTCACCCAACAAGACTTAAAGTGACTGTCATAACAAATGCTGGCAAGAAAGCTAGCAACTGGCTCTTTAATAAATTGCAAGGTAAAAAGAGTTGCAGTGTTAAGTGTTACAACAATTTTAGAAAAGAGTTTGATAGCTTTTTTAATTACATAAAATATGTAGTCATCATACTTCTAAATACTTAACATAAGAAAAAAATCCTAAATATTTAAACACAAATGTTCATAGCAAAATTATTCTTATAAGAAAAAAAGGCAACTTTAAAAACAAGCTAGGGTATAGCTCTGTGGAAGAGTATGTGCACATAAAACTAAAATGTGAAACAATCTTCCTGGATGTCAACAAGTGATAGTGGATAAACTCTAGTGTATGTATGGAGTACTATTTAGTAATAAACAGAGATGAGCTGTTGAAGCACACAGTGATATGCTAAGTTGGGAAGCATAGTGCTGAGTGAAAGAAGACAGACAGAAAAGAGCAGAGATCATGTGGTTCCCTTTCTGTGCAGAAGATTAGAAATGCAAGATGACCAGCACTGGCAGAAGTCGCCAGTGATCCATGGAGCTGGAGACCCAGCACAGAGGCGGTGGGATTCACAAAGAGGCATGGAGGAGCTGATGGGAGCCGGGTACGTCACTATCTGGCTATGGGGAGGGTCTCCCAGGAGCTCACATATGACAACCATTATCCAGTCATAGCATTGGTGTGTGCGGGGTTCTGGTCAACCAAGTAGAACTCAGTAAAGCTGTGAGAATTCATTAACCTGAAGAAGTTAATCCAAATATTACATTTGAATCAATAATCTTAGGTTTAGGGAAGCAGGTGTCAGTGCCTTTGAGGGAGCTCAGCAAGTTGGTCAAATGTTGACCCCTCTGCTTTGTGCTTTTCCTTCTTTGCTTGCATTTCACAGTTACTCTATAGGTACCCAACAGGCTGCATCTCTGGTTGGAGAGCAAGCCAGGGGCCCTCTCGTGACCCCACATATTCTTCCTAAATAAAAAAATTGTGCTTGTGGGTTCCTACCCTCCTTCCCGCCACTGCTTTCTAAGTGAACAGCAATCATCTACTTAGCCTGGTGCCAACCTATTGTTATACTTTAACATGTCACCAGAGCCCCATGTGACATGCAGCCCTCACTCCTGATGATTTGATAATATTTTAGTTCTGTAATAGTGCAGATACCAATCTCTAGCACTGTGAAAACTTACCAGTGGTTCTCAACCTTTCTAATGCCATGACCCCACAATACAGTTCCTCATGTTGCGGTGACCCCAAACCAAAAAAGAATTTTGGTGGCTACTTCAAAACTGTAGTTTTGCTACAGTTATGATTCGGAAGGTAAGTACCTAATATGCATTATGTATTCTCATTGCTACAAATCAAACATAATTTAAACATAGTGATTCATCACAAAAACAATATTTAATTATATATTGAGAAATATTTATTACTAATTCCAATAAATAACATTTCACCATGGCATAGCATGGGTTTAAATATGTATTTTCCGATGGCTTTAGGCGACCCCTGTGTTTTGGTTGGTCAACCCCCGCCAGGGTCTCGACCCACAGATTGATAACCACTGGCTTAGATGTTTGTAGTTGTGTCTTTTCCCAGGCTAAGAGGGCATGCTGTCCTAATGCTGAGCTGCAGCCAGAGCAGCAGTGAGCCAAGGCTCCCAGTCAGCCAAGTGGCCACAAGGAACCAGCCCCCAGGGTGCACAGAGCTAGACTACATCTACTAAACATATTTTGATCTAATGACATTTTCCAGTCCACGGTGGGTATAGAACCCCACCATGAGGTGAGAATCATCTAGGTTACCTTTCCACTTTTCAGACCCATTAACTTGCCTAAATTATCACTGTTAATTAAATGACAGAGATAGGGCCAGGTTGTAGACTTGTCCACCAAAGCTCAATTTGTAGGACACATTCACTGACCCATGTGCCTGTGCTGTGGGGCAACACGTATACCATCTTTGGCCAAGAACAGCCAGTGTAGGAGGGCTGAGGGTCTGCATTTGTCCCCAGAGTTGCTCCCTTGTGGCCTCGGAACTGTTTTCAGAAAACATTTAGCCAAGTGCTCAGTGTGTTTCACCACTTTTCCCCTTCATTTTTAAACCCATGTGTTATTTTGGGAATAATAGAAACCATATGTCACTGACATCTTTACATTTTAGTCATCAAGATGTTGTTTGGTCAGAACATTTTTATGTCTTCTAAAATTTTTTAATGCCTCTCTCCTGGAAGCAGAATGTCCTCATCACAAACAAATAAATTAAAAAAAAAAAAAAAAAAAAAAGCCTGACTGGACACCAGGCTGTGTGGGAGAGACTGCTGACTCAGGCACTGTGTCATGCTTCCCCACCCCAGGAGGTGTGAAGAATAGCAGTGGTGCCCAGCAGCCCCTGAGGAATGGCTTCTCTCTGTGTCTAGTCAGACGAAAGCAGAAACACTTGCAAGTCCAGTGAGTGTCTGTGTGATGGACGGCACAGCCCAAGCTTGCTGTCTGAGCTGGCCAAGTGTGCAAGCAGAGGCAGAGCAGTGCAGTTCAATGGGGCTTTGAACATGGAAGGAAAGCACTTGGGGAAAATGACCTTTGGGAGCAAACTCAAGCACATTGCTTTTAGAAAATTTCCCAGGTTGTCGCAGCCAGAAAGCTAGGCTTTCCCTCCCATAGAGAACACTGTGTTGAGTACATCCATGGTTCAGACAGTCTGTCTCCCAGGATTTTCTCAACTGTGGGTAGGCTGGACCTTTTTCGAAGTCCTTTCTATAGCATTTAGCATACTGGAGAGAAGCCAAGCAGGCCTGAAAGTACTTTTCTTGGATTTCCAGAGAGGCACCGTTGATGGACGTATGGGCAAAAATGGTCATGGATCAGACTCCCAGTTTTGGGTCCTCTCACATCTACTTACCATCCAGGTGACCTCAAGCAAGGTTGTTCACAACTCCTCATCAGTAAACAGGACCCAAGAATGCCTACTCTGCCAGGCAGGCATATCACTCATTGCCTGACTCAGGATCAAGGGCCAGGTTACTGACCCATGAGCAACCCAAGGTTGTTCTGACACCTCAAAGAGCAGGAAGAAAGATGTTCATGAGAACTCAGGAGAGCCACATTTTATGCTTTGGGAATTGTGCAAATACTTTCTACACCTTTTATAAGAATGTGTGATGATTACATTTGAGATACAGTGTCCCTGAGCAATGTTATGTGTTTCTTTTCTGTCTGGCCACCTAACTTGTAATACTTGGATTTCAGGCTTCTAATAAGTGTGTTCATACATATGACAATAAGCCACTGTTTTTTTCCCCTCTAAAGTATACAAGAATGCCCACACCTGTGTGTTTTGAAAATATATGTGTCTTTAAGCATTTTACCATTGTAATACAGCCAAATGTCCCCCTTAAGACATGTCCCCTTGAGAAGTGAGGAAGAAATTGAAATCAATAATGTTGAGGAAGACATCAAGGTCACAATGCTATACACACATATGGGGATGAGAGCTTGGCCCTTGTGTCAGGAGCCTGGTCCACAAGGAGTCAGTCCTTAAGGTGCTGGAGAAAGGTTTTGGAATTTTTTTTTTTTTTTTTTAGCATTTTGATAGGGGAAAAAATAAAGGCAATCCAGTGCACGTTACTTCACAAATTATTTCAGGAAACTGTCTAAAAAATATGAAGAATAAATTCACAAGTTCAAGACCATCAGAGGCACGGGCCTTCACTGGGCTGAGCAGGTGTATTGAGCTGGGCAAGGGCAGCTGCATTCAAGCCAAGCCCCAAAAGTCCTCTGTTCAGACTCTGGCCCCTGCCCCATTCCTTTCTTACTACTCCAGTTTCCTAACTCAGAACTCACGAACTAGGCTGAGAGGCCCAGAGTGTCTTGGTTACCGTTTGCGATGATTAAATTTACCTGGAGGTGTACCTTTTCTCACTTCACTACTAGACTGTTGTAGATCTGTGCAACAGAAAGATATAGAACGAAATGAGAAAGGCAGCCTCAGAGTCCCACCTCTGGGAGAGGGAACAGAGTTCCTTTCTGTTCTAGAAAGGGAGCAGGTGACCTTCCCAGGTGAAGGAACACCAGGAAATTGGCATCCTTGGAATGACATGTCTGCTTGCAGTAGAGGAGGTTTGTACTCCTGACAGTTCATGGGCCTCTAGCTCACTTCAACCAAGGTGGACCTTGGCCAGGCCGCAACTCTCTGGGCAGCTCAGCCTGGGATGCAGCCCATATGTTCCCAGCTGTGGGAACCTAGCTAGGGCGTAAAATGTGGGAGGTCCATAGAATGACAAACACATGCCCACAGTGCCAACTGACCCCTCCCTGCAGGAAAATCAAGACCAACAGACGAACTGGACAAACTAAATAAACCTGATCCTTTAGTTTTCTCTGCTTCTTTGCCAAGCACTGAGGAGCCTAGATCTGGTGATCTGAGCCTATGCAGTCTCATTATTATAACTTAGACACTACAGATGACTTTGTGCTTTACCTAAAATATGCTGATGTTCAAGGTCAGTGGCTCAGTTTCTTGTCACAGCCATCTGGGACCTGCAAAAGGGCATATTTGGATCAAGAACATATTCTCTTCATGTGTGAAGGAGTTAATGTGGGGTCAAACAAAGACCAGTTCCAGGGCTTTGTTGGATATGGATAAATAACCAAGATGAGTCAACCCCAAGGCATTATCTACTGAGTATCAGCAAGGCTAAGCCCAATTTGATTTCAGTAGCAAACGGCTCATTGGCACTGAGTAGGATAGAATCTAGTGTCTTTTCCCTTCTTCACTGCCAGTTTTTCTAAACCCACAGCCAAAATCAACTTACTCTGAATCTTTCCTTAGGATCTACTTCTGAGAGATCTAACATCAAATATTGTACTCCATTACTTGGCAAGAAGCCATGGGACACTTACTGACAGATCTTTATGCTGTATGCTCGGGGTACAAAGAAGGAAAGAGTAACTCTAAAATCAGTAAGAAGGCATTGCTCTGTACCCATCCTGGGGGTATGTGCATACTTACAAAGGAAATTAAAACAAAAAATCAAAAGTGTAGTTCAAATGGAAGCATGTACAAAGAAAGAAGACTAGAAATCCAAGAGTGTAGAAGTTTGCAGAGGACAGAGTGACCGAGCCCAGAAGCTTAGGAAACTTGGAAAAGCAGAGACAGGAACAACAGATCAGAGCTCCGCCAGAAGGGATAGGAGCTATGTGGATGACATACATCAGTGACGAGTATCTCTCCAAGGACAGCGGGCCGCATGAGGGCACTTCTCTGGCTATAGCTGGCATCATGATGAGGCCTAAATCCTCGGCCTGGCTGGGCAGCCAACAGAGGGAACAGCAGGGATAGGTGGCCATATTTAACAAAGGAAAACAGGTTTTGCCGCACCAATCAGCCTCCCTTGAAGAGTTCCTTGAATGCAAATTACACCAAGGCAACTATGAATTCTTGGGAGGAGAAAAAGGAAATAGACTACATGAACAGTATTTGTATTTGATTATCATGAGACTTTGATTTGGGGCCTTGCTGACATAGAAGGGACCTCTGCCCTCAGGATTTGTCAGTTCTTTAGGATAGTCAACAACTTGCCAAACATGAATGCACCTTTGCCCTTCTCCTTCATGCCCTGTGGGAGTCCAGGGGGCTGTCCACCTTCCTTCTTGTTCCTAGAATGTTTCTGGCCCCACTCTCCCTGGGGCTTTGGATGAAGGTGGAATGGAAAATCAGTTTGTAAAGGGAGAAGGACAAACAAAAATAACAGGTTGGGATGGAAGCATGCTGGAGGATGTGAACTGAACAATTAATTCTGCACAAAGTGCTCTGAGGATGCACAGAGACAGTCTGGAGCCTTCTGGATAATGGCAACCAAGGGGGCCTGAGCTCACGGACTGCAGGCCACCTTCAACAGTGAATGGAGCTGACTCACCTGGACCCTACCAAAGCCCCCGAGGGGGGGGGCAGTCAGGCCATTCATTGCCACTTTATAGCTACAGTAATGAGGTAGTGGGAAATGGAGTAACTTGCCCTAGGTTACACTGCTAATGAGTCGCGAAGCTGGCTTTGAACCTTCTCAGTGTGTGCTACAAAATCAGTCTAAACTAAGACAATACTCCAGGGACAGAAAGTGACCGACTTCAGGGCACATGACTGCTCAGCAGTGGCTGCATCCACAGGTCAGCTGCGACATAAAAGGGCACACAAAACTCTATTTAGCTACTTGGCAGAAATTTGCATAAAAGGAAGGCTTCAGATTAGTATTGAACTCTCCTCTTCCCGCGGTGAGCCTGCCCCTTGTTATGTTTTACTGGGTCCCTCATTAGCATATCAAATTGAGCGCTGACCCGGGGTCAGCCCTTCCACCACACCACCCAGCTCTGTGCTCATTCAGCCAGGTTAAACCATCTTCCTTAATTACTAGGGGAGCTCAGGCATGCGCAAAGAAAGCAGGATGATAAATTAAAACAAGGGACCTTTGTTGATTGTACTTATTGGGCAGCGCAGTGAACTTAATTATGCAGTGATGTCACTGAGTTCTGGGGCCTGATTCCTGCGAGGCCGTCAAGCACTGTAATGAGCCTTGTCCGGTGGGCACTGGGCATCCCCTGCAGGCAGAGCCTGCCGAGGTGGGCACATAGGCAGGAGCCTCGCTCTGATCGGGGAGTTGGGGTCTGGGTACACCGGGGCCTTGGGACCTAATGGATCTGCTCTGAACCCTGGATCTGGCAAATGTCCTTGAAGTTCACTCAGCTTGCCCCCTGGGTTTCCCCCTTACAAGTTAAAGAACACATGAGATGGTATGGCTGAGTGCTCAGGATGGTTTGTAGACAATAAAGCACTTGGAACTTGTTCCTGAAGAGAGGGGATCCCCTCATGGTTGCAGACCATTCCACTGCTGACCTAGAAGAACCCCACCGGGACTTTCCAGCGCTGCACACTCCCGTCACCAGGCCCGGGCTTACCCAGGTTCTGCAGCGTGATCTGCGTGACTAGCTTCTCCGCTGTGGCCTCACTTGCTCTCATACATTGGATGAAACCCTGAGGAGGCTTCCCCAGGAGGGAATGGATATCCAAGAGCTCCACATAGAGTGCTCAGATTCTACGCCAGGGAGAAGCAGACTCAGGACCAGCAGAGGAGGAGAGGACTCCGGACCATGCCTTTCAAGTAGCTCCACCTCCCTGCACCCCCAGGAGCCTTTGCTCCCATCCCCTTTCCTCCCTCCTTGTTGCTAGGCCCCTAGATTTCCATCTTTCTGAAGAACAGGCAGGAGTCTTCCCCTGCTAGGAAGAGGAGAGCTCCCTGGTTCTACTGGACCACAGACAGGCCTGGGTTTAGACATGGAAAGACACAGAGCCTTCGTATGCACATACACTTCATATGCACAGAAACACTGGTGCACACACACACCCAGAGCATGTACACCAGCCCTTACATTCCTGTGCATATAGATACACACATGCATACTCTCATCCCCACATGTACACTACACATACACTCCAGATACTCTCATGATCACATATTTAGACACACAAACACACACATCTATGCATATAAATACTCACAAACACGCACTTTCGTCTACACTTAGACATACTCGGATTCTCATGCTCACATTTCCAGACACATCCATTGCACAACCACAATCACACTTATTACTGTCGGCTATGCACTCATACCCACGCACACACTCGCACAGAGGCACAGACACAATGCACATGCTCACACACTAACGCAGACCCACCGAGGCCCGCTGCCCTATTTGTACATTCATATGCGTCAGCACGCTCACCACCTCTTTCACGCACACATGTGCACATGCATGTCCAAGGTCCACAGAGCAGATGGGGTCAGGCGTGCTCAATGTCATCCCAGCCTCTCCTGGAGTTTCTGGAGATGACTGATCAGGGCTGAACAGTGAGGGAAAGGGCACAGCAATGTCACCGCCATGTTGTGGGGGCTGGATTCAGAGTCCGCCCTGCTGGCGCATGCATGGATGCCTCCAGCGTGGAGGCAAGGCCACCCACGCAACGGCTGTCTCTCCCTGAGCGCGTGCTGTTCCAGTGTGGTCCTGTGAGGCAACGCTGTGCTCCACATCTGCCAGCAGGCTGCTCCCATGCTTCCCATTGGCCTCAGGAGGCACGCCTGTGGTTCCCACTTTGGTGTTCCTAGGGTGCCAGGGAGAAGCTTCACACCAGCTTCAACAGATCCTACACAGCTCACAAAAGTTGCCCCGTGGACATCTGCACCCTCACATTGAGCACAAAGTAAAGACGGGTCTGCCACTTCTCCAGGACTGTGGCCGGGGTGGATATGCTTCCCACTGGGGCAGAAGAATGGGATAGGCAGAATGCACCAACCCTTCTTACTCAGAAGTGTGTTTGATCAGATCAGTAGGGAAAATATGTTCTTTTCCACCCAGCATAGGGGCTTCCCACTCTGGCAGGGACTCCGAGGACACCAGAGCACACTGTTTGCTAGGAATGCAGGCAAACTGGCTGTGTGCAGGTCCCTCAAGACCCAACAAGCTGCTGCGTCTCTAGAGCTTGGTGTCAGGGCTCCACTCTCTGTTCCCTGGGGCTGTGAGCTCCCTCCACAGGAGTGTGATACTGAACATGGGTTTTAACCAGGCTTCTATCTCTGACATGAACTTCCTTCATCCTCAAGAAGTCTCCTTGCAAGTAAATTGGCAGCAGTTTCCCCAGCTAAGAAGTCAAAAGAACCAGCGAGATCTGCTGCACTTGGCCTGCTACTTTTGGTCCTTTTCCAGGGCATCTCCTGCCCCAGTCTCTCTGGACTCAAACTTTGCTGGCCTGGGGGCCCTTGCTCACGCTGCCACATCCACCTGGCACTTTCCCCTCTCTGCTTCCCTCACAGCTGTGGGACCAGTGCCACGGTTCTAGTGAAGCCTGCCTCGACCACTCTAAAAATCCTTAGCTTCCCTTGTCTAGCAATGTTTTGTGACTACTGTAACAATCACTACAGACACAGGGAAGGTAAATTCAACACCTCCATTTCAGAGGCAAGAACTCAAGTGGAGGTGTCAGCAGGACTGTGTCCCGGCCTCATCAAGGCAACCTAGGCTGGTGACCACATCTTGAGTGTCTGCTGCTGCCTGTGTACCACCTTCTAACGTGCATATCACAAGGATCTGCCAGCCTGAATGCTCGTCATGAGGCTCAGAGCTTATCCTAAGATTGGGAACAGAGAATGATCACATCTCAACATCTTTCATTGATTATACTTTAAAGACCCCCACCCCACCCCAAAGAAAGTAGCCTGCACAGGTCAGCAATGTTGTCTGTCAGTTTTCAAAATTTCTAATTGTAAAACTCATGAATATGTCATGAACTCTCTCTCTCTCAGTGAGATGTAACTTGATCTTTTTAGTAGGTACATGGCATTCCACTCTAGGGAGGCACCACTGCTCAGTCACAACCTCATTTCCTACTCTGAACCAGTATATTTCTGATGATGATGATTGTTTTACATTTCATAAATCTAAACCAATAGTTCTCAACCTATGAGGATTTCTTCTCCCTCACTTCCACTCCTAGTGACAACGTCTGGTAGACTTGTTTGCCAAGACTGGGCCAAGAGGTTGCTGCTGGCATCTAGAGGGTGGAGGACAGAATGCTGCTCTGTGGGTGCAGGACACAGGCCATGCCCACAACAGAGTCCCACTCAGCCCTGAAGGCCAGCAGTGCTCGGGTCAGCAATACTAATCTAAGCTACAGTTCTGATAGTGGAGCAAATATTGGAGAAAATCAATCAGTCTGTCTTGGTTTTCATTTATACAAATTTCTGGCCATGCCCATATCAAATATCAATATCATCCTTCTCCAAATGAAGTAAAATGCTATTCACTTCATATTCATTTCACACTGACCATTTCCATATCCTCTCTCAACTCTCATCCAAACCTCAGAAGTGACTGAGGCTGCTCTGAGCTCCTTTCTCAGGCCCTGCAGTTCCCCACTTTGGCTCCCACCGGCCGAGCTCCTAGAAGGACCGGAGGCAAGAATGAGGTGATGATGGCAACCTTCTGATTCAGGGCTCATGACGCTTCAGGTTTTATCTTATCTGGGGGAAGCCTGGGAAGCATTTGGGATTAGAATCACAGTAGAGATAATGTTTGATTGTTGTACAAATTGGTACAAGTTTTCTGGAAGACAGACAAAATTTTTTTAAATCCCCAAAGTTCAAATCACTTGATATTGGGGCCAGAGAGATAGCTCCACTGCACAAGTGTCGGCCTGGCAAGTGCAAGGTCGTGAGTTAGAACCCTGGCCCACCCACCAACCCCCCCAAAATCAGTTGATAGTTAGATGTGTATCCTGATGAAATGGTTGCAGATGTGTACCAAGACTTAATAATAACATAATTTTATGTTGTTTAGGATGATAAAAGGAATAGATAGGTCATTGGTTGAAGAAAAGATAGGTAAATGAAACAGACTAAATATCCAACTATAGCAAGCCAGCTAAAAAAAGATATAGTATATTAACCAATGTACAACCATGCAGTCTTTCAAAATGATACCACAGATGTTGCCAGTGGTATAAGATGAACTGAAAAGAACACACAAACTAGTCCATGCAAAGTGGTTTCATCTTACTATGCTTGTAGTGCTATACCCAAATCTCTGAATCTTCATCTATCTTTATAACTTCATAACACTTAAAACATAGAATATGACAAATGTTCAAAGTGGTAGATTAGGTGATATTTATCATTGAAATTATTTTATTTTTAAACACTGAATGTATTTTGCTTGTATGTTTTAAAAACAACAGATTTATTTTAAAAGATCTGTGGATTGGCAATAGAGTATTTGCCTAGCACGCACAAGGCCCTGGGTTCAAGTCTCAGTCCTACAAAATAAAGAAATAGTAAATGAAAGATTCATGTCAGAATCCCAACAGAATTTTCCAAACTAATGTGCAAAACCTCATGATTACCTGATCCCAGCTCCCCAAACTAAGCTATGTGGTTGCCGAGTCCCGGCTCCTCCAGATTTAGTCCAATCCCAGCTGAACCTGCCTTGCTGACATCTCCTGCCACCAGACACCACATTTGATGGTGATTTGTTGGTTTTGGATACAAAGCCATTCTTATTGTCAGATGCGATGCTTTCTCCCTGTTTCCCTCCCCAGTCACCTTTAGGTTCCCATTGCATCAACAGAAGTTCCAAGGAGTAGGAATGGGAAACAGCAGTTCTGCAGGCAGGCTGGAGCTGGAGCTGGAGCTGAGGCTGTGCAGAGATCCCCGGCATCCTGCTGGTCAGCATCAGGCATGGAGCACAACAGGAGTGAGACTGTCAGCCAAGCAATGCTGTGCCCTGGGTACCAGGTCAGATAGGGGCAGCTACCAGGTTCATTCCTGACAGTGCACCTGCTGGCCTGGGCTCCTGTGGCATTCCGTGGCTGGCAATGATGCCTATCTGTTTGGATGGAAAAGATAGTATTTTACATGTGCTGTACTGAGCCAGAGCTCTTCAGTGAATAGGAGCGCATCAGTACTTCTCACCACCAGGCTGTTGGGAGAGAAAGAGAGGAATGAGCCACCAGCAGACATGGACATCCTCAGGTCTACTTACGCCTTTCCCGAAGCTGTTCCTTGGCTTTGTGCAAGCTTTCATTTCTGTGAAATAAATGAGAAAAAAGGAGTAGAGTGACAAATCAAGGTACCATTCAGTACACGTGACAACTTAAATTTTCCCTCCAGGCAGCATTCTATGTACACAGTGAGGCATGAAAGCTGTCCCTTCATACACGGTAGACACTAGAAAGGCCTGGCATCCCCACAAAGGCTCTTGTTGCTTCGTCACCTGGCTCTTCCCATGGTGGCACACAGGACCTGTTCCTAGAGGGATGGAGGCACCTCAGGCCCCAGAGTCCCCTGACTTTTCCCACTCACTATTTTCCCTCTGCCACCAGCATCTGTCTATGATATGGGACATGCAGATAGCACTTTTAGTCCTGAAAGTTCTCTAGGGATGATAGGAGTGCCCACACTCAGGGCTGTGGCAGAGGTACGGAGAGGTCAAAGCGTCAACTCCCCAACTTGGACAAGGTGTTGGGCACTGACTTCACTGCTGGTGCACCCCAAGCTATAGCGTGGACACCAATCTCTTTTAGGTATTATTAAAACACAAATCCTCATTTGATTACAGTAGAGACCTGAAACAGAGTTCTCGCAAGCCCAAGACCATGTGTCCCCAGCTCCTGCTCTGAGTGAGGAGACCCTGGGAGGCTTGAATGGCCTAAGAGTTGGCTTCTTTCTGTAGTCAGAGAGGCTCTGCACCCTTACAACCTCAACTCCTGCTATTGGATGTGGGGAGTTGACAGGAAGGCATGGAAGTGAGAAGATGAGAAAATCCTTGCTTACCAACAGCTCTGGTGCAGGCCAGCTCTTTGGGGCTCACCGTGTTCCAGTGAAGGGGCTCTGCATGCTCTTCACCCTGAAGAAAATCACTCTGGGCAATACAGAGACTAAAGGCACCAGAGACAGTGGGAAAAATCACCCTTTCCATGGCCTTCTTAACAAGCTGAACCTGATCCAAACCTTGTTTAATGAGCACTTATTTTATACAAATAAGCTCACAAGCATGTACTCATCTCTAATTAAGCCAGAAAGGAAGCATTTGTTCTAATTGACCTGCAGAACTCAAGAATTAATTGTGAGATTGTTTAGAATTACAATCTTATGACCCATTCCTCAAAAAAGAAAAAGAAAAAAACAAAACCTACTTTAAACCTCTCATTTGATATTATTTTTTCACACTTTTCTTTCTCTTTAATTCCTGAAAACCAGGGCCCTCATTGAACCAATGATTTGCAAACAAAAGCAAAAATTTCTAAGAGTGGCTCACTGTACAGTTTTACAAAAGCCCTGGCAAAAGTGAAGATAACAACTCAATTTAGCATCCTATTTGAATGAAAAAGTATCCTGAAAAAGTATCCTTATAATTAAGCATTTGTGCAACTTCCATGGGAGAAGGCATGTGCCGCACTATCCATTATCATCAGAAGAGTCACTTCTGAATTTGGTAGTTGGGAGCACCAGAAAATGACAGTGATTCTCACCCAATGCTGGTCTCAGCTGCCATTAGCCAAAGGGGCAAGAGGTTTCTCCTGGCTTTTCTGGTGACCTAAGTGGCACTGCCTCCCACCAGGCAGCTAGGATCACTTGATAGGCTCAGCATGGTCAGCTGAGAGCTATCTTCCTTTTCTCTGACCGTCCCATGCATCTTGTTGTCCAGCTTTCAGACAAACTCTGTTAGCCGATCAATACCTCAATGAGCACTTCTAGCTGAAGAGAAAACAAGCTGGCCTTTGCCTTACCAAAGCAAAGCAAAGGAAAACAAAACACAACACCATAGCTGTGTCATCTTGGTTACACAGCCCAAGTCCCTGGAGACCGTGGGCAGATGTTGTACCCTGGACTGTGCAGGTTGGGACCAAATACTTCCTTGCACCTGGAGGGGCCCCGGCACATTCTCTGCACTTGCGGGTGCAGCTTGGCCCAGTGAGCTGTGCTTGGGCTGTTAACACCTGCCAGAGGCTAAGGAAAACTCAGATCACTGCCAAGAACTAGCTCGAACTTGTGGTGCTGACACTTGGGAAAGTCTTGCTCTGACTTGCACACAGAAGGAATATGTTCCAAGACAAACATCAGTGGTGGACAGGAGGACACTTGAGAGGTCTCCCCAAGAAATGCTGTTCTTCGTGGGAGAAGCCCATTAAGAGAGCAGAAGTGACATGACCCAGCCCGGTTTCAGGGGTAGGGGGATATGGAGCCACTTCTCAGCCTACACCCCCACCACAGTTACTGGCTCTCAAATATGAATTCTGGATGTCCTCAGGTTGAAGGGTTGGAAATGAAGATGACTGGCAGACTCATTACACCACATAAGGTAACCAAAGCATGCCATAGTCATCTGGATGGTAAGGAAGCTGAACTGAAATGAGGAGAATCATTTTACTTAGGGCAAATTTTATCAAGGATCAAGAGAAGTGTCCTGGCCCATCAGTGTGCCCAATGGAGACCTGTGTCAGCCATCTCAGGAGCAGCTACACACAGCCAGAATTAGGCAAACACATGCCCTGATACATGGGAAATGTACAGCAAAAGTCCCCACCAGGAGGGAACAGATGAAACAGACAGAACACTGAGAAAAAGCATGAGTAGGCTGTTAACGAGCTCCTTCCTAGACTGTGTATACTTTAAGAACTACCTGGGTACTCTGTCCTCCTAGCATCTAGCATGGGATCTTCCCACTCCCAAGTCTGTCTGGAATGAATGGATGGTCATAAAACAGAAGCACAGCTACCTCCAACTACAGCAATTTAGAAGGGACAGGGTAGACCTGGTACTGAATGAGGAAGGAACCACCAGGATGACCTAAGTTACCTCAGTCAAGAAAGTGACCCCAAGTGCACTCTCACTGCGGGTCTCTGCCCACTCTACCAACCTTCAGAGAGCAGAGATTCATTGTTTTCCTCCAGACAAAATTTGATTTACATGCTCCTAAATCTACAGCCCCCATTTCATACAATCTTAGCATTATACATTCAATGCTTACAAAACAAAAAGGCAACCAGAATATATTTAGCACTGGGTCTACAGGGTCTCACTACACAGATCAGACTCCTAGTGATCCTCTCGTTTTCAGTCTCCCAAGTACTGGGATCATAGGCACACACCACCATATTCAGTTCATTTGGGGGTGGGGCTGGAACAACAGTGTTTATTTTGTTACAAAGAGTTTTATGAATTCTTTAAAGCTTTATAAATTCTTTAAATCTTATATTGTACACATATGCAGTAATATGCCTGCATAAAATTTTTCATTTTTAAAAAATTAACTATTTAAGTATAATATACCTAAACTCTCTGTATTAGTCAGGATAAACCAGTCAGACAGTGATAACAAATAAACTCTAGAATTTCAATGGCTTAACACACCAAAGTTTATTTCTTACTCTGCTATACATTCAACTAAATGAACACTGAACCGTCCTGATCCAAGGAAAGGAAACAGCAAGCTATGAAGGGTGCTACTACCTCTTGGATGCTTTAGCCAAGACATGACAAGCCTACTTCCACTTACAGCTCAGTGATCAGAACCGTTTTTATGATCTGTCTGGCTACAGCAGGGTAGATGGGAATGAGAGTTGAGGGCCTGTGTGCCAGGCTGCACCATCTCTACCATCCACATGTACTCATCCCAGAACCATACTCCATAGGATGTTCTGGAACATTCTGGAATGGGGCAGTGCCTAAATACCTCAGGCTGGGATGACACAGAACCAGCTCAGGATGTGGACTGCACTGCCTTTCAGCACTGGAAGGGTGGTCCTAGGGGGAAGAGTTCTCCTCAAGACCCATCACCTGAACAAATATCTTCCTGTCACATTAGTGTCATTGGGAAGAACAGATGAAGTCCAACCTAGCAGGTACTAGTGAATCATTTACATAGTGTCAGCTCTCCTGCTGAGACGGCCCATCTTGTACCATGATATTATTTCCCTTAAATGAAAAAAGAAACCAGAAGTGATATTTACTCAGGCTACTCAGTGAGGCAACACAGCTGGTTCATTACAGCTCCAAATCATCTTTAACTGAGATACCAATTGTTCTCCTTTGAAGGGCAGATGTAGACCAAGATTAAGTCACCTCTGGTTCGTGAGATAGGAATATGAGAGTAACGTGTCTCCCTAGGCTCCCACAAGGGTGACAAAGGCAGAGGACTTGCCTGGACTTAGGGCAGGGTCAGAGAAGCTTCCTGGGAAACAGGGTGCTCCCCGTGCTATTGCCCGAGGCTGCCTGGGAACTCAGGAAGCAGAGGCCCCTGAGGTGCAGGTGTGTGGCCTAAGTGTAGACATGCTGAACCTGAACCAGCTTCTGTAGAGATTGCCGTGCAACTAGACTTGGCAGCAAGTGTGTCACTCTCTTCTACCAGTGGCAACTTGTGTCTGAAAGTGCATTTTGCATTGAAATATAAAAAATGCAGTTAACTGTCTTATACAAGGAAGCAGAGGAGGCCAGATTTAGACCACCTATTTTCTGAATTTTTTTTAAAAAACATATTTTGGGCTTTCAAAAATTTTTTTTTCCTCTAACATTTTAAGATATCTCGATTTCAAGTATTTAGTATCACCCTTGTTATCATGCTATAACATACTTTATAATAAGTGCAGTTCATAGGTTCAGGCTTATGAACTTTATCATCTGACACTGATGAAATGTGTTGTATATTTTGCAAATTTGAAAAAAAAAATCTCAGGAAAATCTTAGGTGGTACATGGGGCTGGATGCTGCTTGTGACCTGCTTTCATAGCTACCTTTGTAGTCATCTCCTTTCAAACACTGTACCATCTAAGCCACTCTTTCCACCAACCTTATTAAGTTATAACCTTCCTGGGAAGCCGTTCGAGGAACACGGAAGCAGCACTTCTACATTTAGAAGCACTGGGAATCCCATTTTGGAAATTGAAGGAACTTTCTTGTTTGTATTAAAACTTCATATACGTGAAAAGCATGAATACAAGCTGCTCTGATTCATGCGCACCCAGACTAACTAATCTGGACTAGAGAAGAAAGCCAGTCCAGACTAGAATTCATCCAAGCAAATGATAAGGACTAACAGACCAGTTCTGTGGCAAATGACCCTGCCTCCCGTGACAGGATCCCCTGATTCCAGGACACCACATGCTGATACCCACTACACCACCCCCTGACTCCCGTGAGCAAACCGTGTACCCCAGGCTGCTTCTTCTGAGCAACAAGTGGATCTGCCGAGTGGATTCTCCCAGCAATATCCCACCTCAGCGATTCTCTGTGTAAGAGCACAGCACTAGGGCCATGTATTATAGACAGGGAGACTCAAAGTGTGAGGAAAAGTCATTCTAACATCTTTTTTTAATTCAAATTCTCCAAAGCAATGAACCTAGGAGATTGGAAAGAATAGATGGTCATTTCGAAACAACGTGTCTGCAGTTTATCCCACAACTGCATGCTTCAAAAGCAAAATGTGTCAGCCAGCTGCAAAGCCCCTGCCCAATAAGTTCTCAGATTCTTGTATTTATATAAAAGGAGCATATTTTCTAAGGAAAATAATTCTGTCATTAGAGGCCTAATGAAATGACACAAGAAAAACAGTCTGGTTTGGAAGGCATAGGAACCCAGTCTAAATTAATGAGTCAACACCAAGGATGCACTGAGGATGCAGAATTATTGCAGATTTTGCTTAAAAAATACAACCTGAGCACTTCCTATACTCCAGGCACTGTGACAGGGGCTGTGGATATGCAGTAAGTTGGCAGATCTAAAGTAGCTAGTGGCAGTAAGTGAGTCTGAGTACAAGATCGTACTAATTAAACAATTGCAAACTGCAGTAGGGCCTAGGAAGAGAACAAGGGGCTGACTTACTGGGACCTACACGTGGTCAGAAACGTCCCCCAAGGATGCTTTGGGGAAGGCCTAGGATGGGAGACAGAGGATGAGGGAGTGTGTTTTCAGGCGGAGGACCAGACAGCCAGGCTCTCAGAGTCGGGGAATCCTTGTGCATCATTGAAAAACTACAAGAAGCCTGGCAACTGAAGCTGAGAGACCCAAGAAGAGAGTGAGATGAAGCCAGTTAGAGGGGCATAGGGACTGCCATGGAAGTGCTTTCTGCTGTAGAATCAACTGTGTTGGGGCTCCAGGGGCTCATCCATTGTCACTGAGCAAGTGCCATTCTCCTTATGTGATTATTTCATTCTGCCCACTTCTCCTGGTTTGTATCTTCTGAACCCAAGATAAATACTCCCTCTCTGTTTCTATTTTCCTGCATTCCCTCAGCAGCCAGCATGCAGGCACATTGTTTCTTAATCTCAAAATTCATGGACCCTTTTAAAACAAAAATTAATTATTCTCCACTGTGAAATAAAGCATAGAGTATATATAAATATGAAGAACCAGTAAAAGTAGCCATATTGGTGACATCCAAAGATAATTCTTATAAAACCATGGGCCTATAACTTTCCAGATCTTTTTTATGGATATTGATTTGGCTGTTTTCTTTCTCACTTTTTTTCTTATTTCATACCTGTGCCTGGAGCCTGGTCATAACTCAAGACAGAAGACAAAGAAAAATCACTCAGTACCCTGAGTTAGAGAACAGTGGGAACATGACCCAGAATACAACAGAAAAGATGTCCTGAGGATATCACAAAACAAGAACCAGCAGGCTTCTAGTCTTTGGACCCTCAGAGTTGCAAATGTGCAAGTATTTGCTTTGAGAATAGAGCCCCAGAGCACCATGTTCCAGAACGGTAGCCACCTTGGAAAGTTGTTCCTCAGGATCAGGTCCCTAGGCACTTGATTCCTACAGGCAAGAAAGAATGATGCTGTTTACTGCTCCAGTTGGCAGTAGATCTTAAAACTGCCAATGTGGTGCTGGTTTTAGATGAAAGTAAAAGGCAAGAGTTGTAGGGTTAGGAAGGCTTCCACCCAGAGTTTAGAAGAAAGCTTGAGAGGGCAGGCATGGTTTGGACCCCTGAGTGGACAACTGTAAGAGTGAAGCTGAAAGTGCAGTGGAGAAGCCAGAAATTTAGAGAAGATAGGAACATAGTTTTCTGAGAAACTGCAAGGAGGGAACAAAGCCAGCCACAGAAAGAAGCCATGGGAGCTGCAACCACCCACAGTGCCATGAGAGAAGAGTAACTCAAGCCTTTTAGAGTATTGCCACAGATTGCTGAGGATGCTGGAAGTGGAACTGTGGGTTTCATGTTTGCCCAGTGGGACACTGATCCTGTTTCTTCCCATGCTTTGCTATTTCCCTGTTTGTAACTTTTAGCATCAAAATGTCTCTTTTTATTGGCTTGCCAGTAAGAGTGCCTTTAATCTCAGAGAAGACTTTTGACTTGAATTTTCAGAGATGCTGCAACTTTGACAACTGCTAGAGCTGGATTAAATGCCTCTTGCATAAAGTAATATGAGTGAGATTGGGGGGGCAAGAGTAGAATGTTATGGTTTGTACCTAGATTTACCCCCCTCAAAGCCGCAAGCAGTCACAAGTGGGGCTTTTTCAAAGGTGGCCGGAGGTCCCTGGTTGGGAGATTCTTATATTCATAAGGGGAACACTCAAAGGGAGTTCTAGAAGGGTCATACCTCCTTCTACACTGCCCTGTAGGGGGCAAGAATCCCTTTACTTCATAATGTCCTAATCCCATGGGAAGAAGGTAGGCCAGAGGAGGGTCAGAGCAGGGCTGTACAAAGGAAAGGACCCCAGAGAGATACCTTTCATCCAGGTCTATGAGAGAGCAGGACTTCCCAGGTGGAGGGCTCTCTTTCAATTGTTATTAATTATGACTAGAAACTGAGTATATAGTCCTCTGTACCTGAATTATTCCAAGGCTCTTGCATGGATGACATGATGGTGCTACTATGAAACATGGAGACTTTATAGTAGAACCCTACAGGAGGTGTAGGCCACCCTGATTTTCTGATTCTCACTCCCAGCCCTGGGTATGAAGTCTTCATCTCTCACCACTCATGCAGATAGGGCCAAGTAACCCTGGACTGAAACCTCTCTGATTATGAGCTGAAACAAATCTTCCCTCCCTGTAAATTGTTTTTCTCAGTTATTTTATCACTGAAACCAAAAGCTGACTTTGTACAGAACTGTTAGGTCCTTCCATTCATGGACACATGTATTAACAGGTTTTATTTTCTTCATCAATTACATGCTAGGTGTGCTTATACGTGAGTAGGAAAGGGGTAAAAAGACAAAGCCCTTGTTCTGCAACACTTGTTTTTACTCTTTGTGATGACGATTAGACAGGTAACTGACAATGTCACTTGAAGATGACAGCATTACTTCATAATGTGATGCTAGCAGGGTAATAAAAACATGGAGATTGAGCTAACGCACTTTGAATGTGATTTTCCTGAGAACTCTTTGAGGAGGTGACATATGACTGATACCTAAACATTAAGAAGCGCCTGGACACGTGAAGATCTGAGGCAGTGTCAACAGCAGCGGCAAAGCCCTGAGGTGGGGCAAAGCTGACTGTGTTAGGAAAACAAAACAGGAATCAGTGGGCTAGAAGCTGGGGGGTACCAAGGAGAGTCAGCAGGGGGAGCCGAGAGGCAACCCCCGCTGCCTCAAGGGGGCTCTCGTTGGGCCTCTATATTTTGTAGAACTTAAATTGTTCGAAGTGTGATGACAAACCCCCAAGTATCTGGTGACCTGATTCATGTTTGTAAATACAGTAAAAGCTTGGTTTGCAAGCATAAATTGTTTGAGGAACACACTAGTAATCCAAAGCACTTGTGGATCAAAGCACATTTGTTCATAAAAAATAATGAAAACTCAGATCATTTGGCCCACAGCCCAAAAATAGTCACATAAAATGACTGCAACATTGTAATATAATACAAAATAAAGAAAATACAAAACATAGAAATACATAAATAAATTAAATGCAACTTACCTTTGAAATCCTTCCTGACTGGTGCAAAGGAGACAAGAGAGGAGGGTTGCTGTGTGGAATAACTTTCACCGTCTCCGACAAAAACGCTGCTGTCTATTGGTTCAGTGAAATCTTTTTTTTTCATGCAACTTTAGCGAGGAACCTACCTACTGCTCTTGCTTCCTTATGAGGTTTTCTCAGATGTGTGATGGCTTAGTTGTCAAAGAGATTCATCATTCTCATTACTACAGCTTTATTCTAGTGGTATTTTAATTTGCAAAATTCTGTATTTTCCCACATTTTACATATCTCCCTAGGTCATGTGAAGTAAGGAATCCCTCCCCTTTTCTCTTCCTCTGCAGATGAGACCTCTTCCATAACCTCTTGCCACTGGGAGATGTTCAGCCACTGTCCCAGAGAAGGAGAGAAGAGCCATTGTCTCAGCTGTGAGCTCATGATGTTTGGTGTCGCATACTACTTGTTTCGCAAGACATCATCATTTGCTTATCAAGTTAGGAATCATTAGATATGTTGGAAGTGCTTTCGTGTCTTGCGAAACACTTGCAGAACCAGTCACTCACAATCCACCGCGCTACTTTACCATCTCCCACCGCCATGTGAAGAAAGTGGGAAAACAGTGGGAAAAAGCAGGCCCACCAAACAGGAGTCTTGGTGCCCGGGGGAGGTGGCAGGGCCCAGGCCTACCCAGCAGCTGTGACGTGGGACGGCGTGGGAAAATCACGATGGTTCTGTTGGAGCTGGAGCTGACAGGCCTCTGTGATGAGTGTGATGTGAGAAGCGAGGCTTAGCGGCCCAGGTTCGGGTCTGACCAGTAAACAGAGAGCGGAGTCACTGTGGGAGAGACGGGCCTGTGGAGATTCCAGGGTCTTTTACAACAGACACAGCACAGGAACATCTCGATCCGCAAATACCCATGCTCCAGGACAGGAATAGAGGAACACGAGTGCCATGAAAGAAGGGGTACGTGGGGGCGTGGCCTCAGCGCCAGAGGAAGAGCGAAGGACAAAGGAGTTCCTGGTACCCTAAAGTAAAAATCAGCAGAAAATGAAGAATCTCACAGGAGGTGGAAGGGAAGCCAAGTATAAAGAGTAGAAAGCCAGAGGACCTGAAACTGGCTTCTTCAGCTGCCTGCGTGTCTTAGTTACTTTTTACTGGTTGCTGGGACACTCAAAATGAAGGAAGGAAAGGCTTATTCGGCTCACAGTTTGTGGAGGTTTCAGTTCGTACTCCGCTGGCTCCAAGGGAAACCACAGCAGTTCTTGGTGGTAGAGAACAATGAAGAGCAGAGGAGGCGCAGCAGCTGTGGCATCCATCGAGCCTCTCTCTTCCAAGTTCTGCACCGGTGCTCCACTATGAAGATCTGAGCTCCTCCGAAGTAGCATGGCTGCAAAGATCAAGATCCTCCAAAGACCAGGACTTCTCCAAGGAAGCAGGGCAGGGCAGAGCAGGGTCGCAAAGTCTTCCTCACCTCCTTTCATATACTTTTTGTACTGAGTCACTCTGGGGTGGCCTGTCTGGCTGTAGGATAGAACCAATCACACCCCAGTGTGGGACCAATCACGTCCCAGGGCAGGCCCTCTGCATCCTGCAGGAGGGGGCCCCCCCACCCCAGAACCAGCAGAGCTGATCCAGCCAAGCTTCCTCCGTGTATCAGCTACCACACTGTGCAATGCCTCCATTTTCTCCAGGGGCGTAATCATTCCGAAGAGGTGCATGTCAGATGTACAACACTAATCTAAAAGTGTTGTTCTCAACGTTTCTGGAAAAAACAACCTCCCATGTCAAGGGCAGGAAAGGGTTATAAAAAGCACCACTTTGCTACTTTCTGGGAAGTGGAAGCTGGTGCTTAAGTGAGCCACTCAAAAATGCTGTCTGTGAAGAAGTTTGGCCATCAAGGCTCCCATCCATTCATCAGAACAGTGAGGTGTTGCTGTAACAACAGGCAGCCTGCACTTTCAGAGGCATAATACAAAGAAGTCTTCAGGGATCTGGGCAGGGACCCTCTTCCTTGCCTCCCGCCACAGAGCATGCTGTACAAAGTTGCTAAGGTGGGGAAGGAAAGAGGTGGAGGAAAGAAAGACCCTCTTAGCCCTAAAGAAATGTAGACAGCATGCCCTGCTCCATTGACTACAGCAAGCCAAACAAGCCCATCTAATTGTGAAGGAGGCTAAGCAGGTTGGGGGAAGGGAGTATCCAGTGAGCCGCAGCTGTCTGCCACAGTGCGCATGAGTCTTGCGCAAAATCAAAGGGAAGCAGCAGCTCCTTCCACTCTTCCTGCCTGGAAACCTGTGCCCCTCCTCCCCATCTTCCCTATGGACGTGAGCTACTCTCCCAAGCTGCTGAGGGTTTGGTCCCATCTCTGGAGAATTAATAGCATCTGAAGGAGACACTGCTTCCTGGGGGATCTGCTTTTATCCATTGAAATGCAAAGCTAGTCTACATAATGATAGCGTTGCTGGCACTGTGGTAGAAAAGGAGAAGGGCCAACATGCCAATTACACGTTTATCTAATTTGTGAATAATAATGGCTTCCTTTTATTATGTGCTCACTATATATTGCTGCTATTATTTTTATTGTTTTAAAAGCAACACAGCCAAGTCAAACTCTTCCCAGCCTTGGAGACCTTGAGCAACTTGCTTAACCTCTCAGTCCCTCCATTTGCCAAGCCATTTTTAAAAGAAAACACCCTAGCACCTTGCTCGCAGGGCTGAGGAAGGACAGCGTGAGGTTCTACTTGGAACACAGGCACTAGATGAATAGCGAAAGCAGCAGATTCTTAGTAAAGAGTTTCTGGAACACGAAGGAACTATGAGCTGGGGTCAAGCCAATGTGGATTTGAGTTACAGTGGCAAAATACACCTGCCCACTGGGCACTCTTTCATGGGAAGAAAGAAGAAGTAGCAGAACGGAAAAGGGGTAAAATGGTTCTGAAAGTAAGCAGTGGGCGGTGCCCAGGGGCTGCTGCAGCCCTGTACCTCCTTCGCAGTCACGAAGCAGCCGGAAGCCAGCGCCGGACGCCTCTTCCTGGGGAGGAGTCCCGCACCCACTCCTAGTGCTCTTTTCCTTCCCATGTGCTGCTCTTCTGAATTCGACCTTGGAGGGCCAGCAGCCTTTCAGCCACAGGAAGAGGCTGGCGGCATGCTAAGGATATTGACACCACGGTGACTTAATTAAACCTTCGATGGGAAAACAGATGGAACTGTCTCTGTGCCTTCTGTGGGAAGCCAACTTCCCAGGTGTCTGAGCTGTGGCACCAGCCGCTGGCACCAGCGCTTGGTTACACCACCACCTTGCCATGATGTCATTCTCCGAGGTGCCAAAACATTCTTTCAAAACACAGCACCGATCATGAAACCGGACCTCTTTGGCACAGAAACCTCCAGGGGAGAACTTCTGGATATGACCCAAATCTAAGCAGAAACTTGGAACAACTGGCCCCTGCCGTGGGCAGATAGGAGTCCCTAGAGGCGGGGACCCAGGTGGCAATGAAGCCTGGGCTCCGAGAATTCCCATCCTCCCCCTCAGTCTCCCACAAAGGATTCTTCCCAGGTCTTTGCTGCCAGGCCCCAGCTCTACTGCCCCTTCCTGTGGAAATTCTGGGACCCCACGAGCCAACCACCACACATTCCAAGGAGCGAGGAGGAAAGCAGGCAGAGAAATGCCCAAGTCTTTATTTGATATAAATGTCCAGTGTACCTATTTCTTCCCCTGTCAAAGCCAGGGTCAAGCATGTTTTCTAATTTCTATTGGTTTAATCGATATTTCACACTTATGAAGCATTTGTAATTGCTAAATCTGCACTTTCTCATTCTCCTTACCCATGTGTGACTGACATGGAAAGGGAGAGGAGATAAGCCAAGCTGTGCTGAGAAGATAACGTGAAATGCTTCATTGACAACTTTTATGTGGATTACGTCTTACAGCAACAGTATTTTGAATATACCACACAATATAAACATTACTTTGTTTAATTTGGGCATTTTATTGTGACTCCTTCAACATTTAAAATTGTATATGTGGGGTCAGAGATATAGCTAAGCAGTGCCTACCAGGCAAGCGCAAGATCCTGAGTTCAATTTCTGGTACCAAAAATTATACATAAATAAATGCCTGTATGGTCCACATTGGATGGCATTTTGTTAGTGCGCTGAGCACCTTCTGCAGGTCACCTCATAAATTTTCAGAAGACAACCCTGAAGCCATCTGCTCTTGCAGGTGAGACCTTGCCCTAGGTCCCCTGATCACCTTCTTCTACCACCCCCAACCCCATCTCTGTGCATTTCTTCACTCACAGTAACCATAGGCTTCCTCAGTGTTCAACAGAAGTGCCAGGTAGTTTCTCTGTCGGGAATTTTTTTCAAATACCTCTCTAGCTGGAATGTTCTACAACTGTGGTAATCTTTTATTGACATTATTCAAACAAGGATGCCACTGGGGCAGAATTTTAATTAAGGATCCCAGCTCTCTTCAAATTGTAGAGTGTCACATTTGCCAGGAGATGTCTCTTGACAGATCTTTGCTCTCCCGTGCTTCTCCTGCTTGTCACTTTCTGTTACTGTTACTCACTGTCTTCTGCTTCTGCACTAATGCACCCACCTATGTGCATATACTTTCCCGGGAGTCACCTCAAACTCAAATGTGAGGTCTGCAGGCAGACACCTTGGTTTGCTTTGTCCCTTGAAGGCAGCACAGGGTAGGGGTCATGTGGGACGAGTGGCCATAGCCTCTGATGCCCTAGTGTACATAAATAGTGGAAGATATATCACGCAGAATCAATGCTCAGAAAGAGAGCCTGTGATGAAGCATGGGGCCTATGCAGTAGGCAAACCGAGGCCTCCAAGGAGATTGCCATTGTGTATTCAACTAAGTTGCTGGGTCTCCTTCCATGGCAGTACTGGGCCAACTACGAAAGACATGGCAACAAGACCATAATCCAAATGGAGATTATATTTCAGTAGAATGTTAACGTGTGACCTTTACCTCAGATCCCTACAGCTTATGTATCATCTGGAAATCCAGAACACTTAAGCTTTGACCTTGAAAATTAAGTAGAAAATGAGTATCAGGGAAAAACAGACCTGAAGAAAGGTGATGCCCACGTGAAAATGCACACAGTATGTTCAGAGGACAGCTGATACTCTTACCTTTTCTACAATGTTATTATTTCAGTTATTAATACCTGTGTTTAATACACAATGTTTACATTCCTTGGGGGAAATTGGCATGTGAACATGACATGTCTTTCTTTTTTCAACCTCTTTCCCTCCCTTCCACTCTTCCCTTGATCCTCTTCCTTCTTAAATACACATTTGCAGTACATAATGCTTACATTTCTTATGTGGGATTGACATACGTACATATCACAGCCCAATTCCTTTTTCTTATGTGGGTCTTTGATGACAAGGGGGTCAATAAGCCTGTAGAAGTAGCCCAAGTCCAACTGGAGCATGCTTGTCCTGTGCTCAGAAGTCAGGCTTTCCTATCAGCTAAAGCACTGAAACATTTAAAGTAGGAAAGAACGTTTGCTTTCTTTTTGAATAATAGTGGCTATGTGAAATGGGGGTAGGAATGGGGGCCACTTAGGAGTCTGCAAAATGGTCCATGTGAGCTGTGAAGAGGAATCCAGTGGAGGAAAATGAAAGAGAAAGGGATGCATGGGAAGAAAAGATGTAGGGACAGAAAGGATGAAATCCATGGGGCCAGTGAGATAGCTCAGTGAACTAAGGCACCTGCTTAGCACAGGGACTGTGATTCAGTCCTATCTCTTGTGACTTCTGCACACCCTATTTCTTTGTAAACAAGTCCTTCATTAAACTCTCCTACATTACTTGACTTGAGTGCACTGCCTCTCCCTTCCCCAACTCATGCGATTCCTTTGTGGACCACTCCAATAAACAAAGTACCAAAGCATTTTCCCATGAGAAAATTCATTCCAAAGAACATGTCAGATGGCCAACAAAGCACCCACCCCCAATGTCACTGCAGCAGAAGGGGTGCTCACCCCTCTATGCTGATTAGATCACAGTCCCTTGCTCCAGTCCCAACATGCCAGGATTTCAATGGAATCATGGAGGAGGGGGCAGTGAGACATCAGGCACTAGAAACAGCAGCAGCACACATGGTCAGACAGAGGTCAGTCATCATGCCATACACAGTTACTGACCTTGACTGAGGCTTATACGTGAAAGATAGTGAGCAGACATGTGCATAGAAGCAATATCGCAGTTCGTAAACACTTCTAATGAACCTCCATGACTATGGAGATGTGGTCCTTCAATTCAGACCATAAAATCCTCCTATCCATGATGAACTTGAGTATGTTTTAAAAGGAACTGGTACCAGGGGATCCTGCCACATCCACTGTGGGACAAGTCACACTATCAAAGATTCATGAGGAGTTCCTCTGGTAAGGATATGACCACCAAAAACCTGGAAAGACCAGACCAAGATGGTCAAGAGACAATGGACACATAACGAAGGACCAAGGTACATAAAAATGTTGTTCTGTGTCCAGGTTCTGTGCAGCTCAACCTTAGATCAGTCTGCAGGGCGGTTCTATACTTCCCTGGGCCACAGGTGGCCCAGTGGGATGTCACAGATCTTTACTGGGGGCTGGAAATGATGGGCACACTTCAAGGACTGGCCCTCAATTTCTTCTTCCTCCACTCTATTGTCTGTTGCTACCCCTGTGAACTCTTGGGAAATCTGGGAAGATTTCCCTCTTTCCCCACCCCCTTATTCTATGCCCACCTTTCTCACCAACCACTAGGAACCCCTGGAGTCAACTACCCATCTTCCTGATCCAAGAAGAGTGTCATCATGTGCCTTCCAATTCTTTCATACCAGCTCATTCAACACCAGTCATTGATCAACACAATGGTCTCCAAAGCTTAGATAACCTCAAAATACCAGAAAGAATGAAGTCCTGCAATGCTATTCACATGGGCTCCCTTGTTCTTGTCTCAGGGTTTGTGCAGTTGGGGCACAACACACTGAACTGACATACTTACCAAAGTTTTCACAAGTCCTATTATAACTCCCTAGAGCCTTTCCCATCTTGAAGCCAAAAATGACTCTTGGGTGATGAGTTTCATGGTGCTGAGCCCCAACCCTGTGACAACGTTGTGCCTCATCAGCATTGACATACTGGGTCTTTAGCAGAATTAGAACTGTCTTACAGCTCCTCTCAAAAAGCAGAGTAGATGACCCTGGTAATTCTCCAACCATGGTCAGATGCCATTGACTGAAATCTAGACAGTATACCAGAACAAAGGAGCAGAAGAGAAGGCACTATAGCATGGTAAGAAATCCTGACAAGTAACTCTACTACATTAGATTGCTTTTATATGAAAATTGGCTACATGTTTCCTACAGACACCTTGGAAATGTTATTCCAAATGTAAGTAATAGTTTCAAATAGAAAAGAAACCAATATTCATGGAGGAAATTTATAAACAGTTTTGTAATTCATTCTCTCGTTCTTTTATTTTGTAGCCAATGAAAATCCAACAATATTGGTGTCTTAGTTACTCTTCTCTTGTTGCTGGGACAAATACCCAATACTCAAAATGAAGAAAGGAAAGGTTCATTTAGCTCACAGTTACTGGAGGTTTCAGTCCATATTCAGCTGGTTCCAAGGCTGAATGGAACAGGGCAGAGAGCATCCAGTTCATGGCGGTGGGACAGTACCAAGTGGTGACAGAGGCAACCAGCCAGACAGGGTAACAGAGAGATGGCCTGTTTCTCTGTCGCTGTTATAGTACATTCAGGCTATCACCCCAGGCTAGGGCAGGTACACACTCCCGTGATCCCAGCAGTACTAAGATTCATAATCCCAGCAGTATTAAGGCACATAATCCCAGTGGATCACGAATTAGTCTCAAACTCTAGAAGCCCCAAGACTGGATGCGGCTTTGAAAGGGGTACAACTAGACACAAACCACAACAACTGGTATTAAGAAAGGACTAATGAAGGCCAGCCAAATAGCTCAGCAGATTAAAATGCCTGCAAGCAGGTACAGGAGCCAAGGGTTCCATACCTTGGCCTGCTGAGCTGGCCCTGACCCCGGGGCATGCTGAGGTGACAACTGAGACTGTACATGTTGGCGCATGCCTGTAATCCCAGCTCTTGGGAAGCTGTAAACAGGCCTAGTAGTGAGACCCTGAACACCCTGTAGACCCTTCCCACAAACAGAGAAAGGACTAATGATAATAGTGTTAAAATTATAATCACTTCATATTCAAAAGTCCTTTTTCCAATCATTGTACACACAGTATTTGATCCTCATCAAATAGGACCATTATTGCCCTCACTTTATTAATAAGAAAACTGAAACTTTAAGAGGCTCCCCTAAACAAATATTCAAAGCTAAGTGAGTCTAAGCCACCATTCCAGCCAGTTTTCTGACCCTAAGACCTGTCTTCTTAGCCTATAAGCAAAATTGGACTGGAAAAAGGAGACATGAGATTTAGTTGACTCTTATTCTGTTTTTCTCTTTTTTTGTTTTTTTTTTTGGATTACATTTTTTTGCCCAACTTTCATCTTTCTGCAGCATTTGGAAGATAGAAAAGCATGATGAGGTCTCAAAACCATTTAGCATTTGCTTCAGCCAGAGACAGTTGATCTCAAAAGAATGCAGTAGGTTTTTATTTGTTAAATCATATTTTATCTCTTATGAAAAACTTACCAATGTCAAAAGGCAAAGAGAAAAAAGAATGTGTTCAGCCCAACATACGCAATGCTTAGAGTCCTGCAGTTACACAAGGACTTCCCACAAGTTGTGACTAGGGAAATGAAGTGATATTAACAATGGGTGTGTGTGTGTGTGTGTGTGTGTGTGGAGATGAGGTCAAACAAAGTATAATATCATTCTTTTATAAGGAGATTATTTTAAATCTCTTAGGTTCTGTACAGCTTCAGTTTTTTCAAAATATGTATAAGCCCTCCCATGCTAAGAGAAAAGTTAACATTCTTGTATGGCTTATTAATATACAAGTGCATTTCTTTATTATTCATGAAAATTTTTACCACTTCATATAGCCTGAAATAATTTCATTAAAATTGTAACATAGCATATACATATAAGCATACATACATGCATAGTGAAGGAGCAAGCATGATACAATTAATTTTATGGTAAATTTTATAATACATTATATTATATGCTATGCCTGCCACCTATATAATTCATCTTAATACTGCACAAACAGTGGTGAAATTTTTTAAACATGAGTTTAAATTTTCCTTTATATTTTCTGGTTGTAAATTTTCTGTAGAGAAAATTATTTATGTGCTTAGAAAACAAAATGATAATGTTTAACAATAATAATAATATTGATACTACAATTAAATCACTCTTCTATTTCACCTCCCAAGTGAAAAGCTTAGGTTTTTTACATCTGGCAGCATTAATGCTGTTAAGGAAACACTCAACCTAGTGTGTACTTCTTAAAAACCTCTTTATTTTCAAAATTCTACCTTTACATGTACACAGGCTTTCCTAGCAGGTGAAGAAAGGAATCATGAATTCACACACATATACACACACATGCACGTACACACACACACACACACACACACACACACACACACACACACACCTGACTCAGGCTAGAAAATGTGAACAACATAGCCTAGGTGGCTTAATTTGACAGCTACAGCTTCCCAAAGATCATGGGGAAATTGTGGGCTCTGGACTCTCGAGGAGAGCAGTCTGCCACAACTGTTTGGGTGCTCATGATCCTCCTTATGCAAATGACAGTAACAACAGCAGGGCAGTCTGTGGTGCAAGACACAGAGGCCTTTGGCTGTTCATACACTCTCACACTGCAAAATAAACCCAGTGAAGGTGGGTGGTCACTCCTGGGCCAGTGCGTTTTCTCAAGGTGGATGCTGGAAAAAGTTTCAATGAGTCAGTTGGCTTCTCCTAATCCAGTGCATGGCCGAGACCTATGTGTCAGCTGCTGGGACCAGCTGGGTAATCCTCATGTGCACCACTGGGTTGTCCTCTGATTAACACAGTTGGACAATTTAAGAATTGTTTAATTATCTTTAATAAGTTTTCAGTGTTCTCAAGAGCCAAAAAGCAATACCAGCCCATTATAACAATAGTTCTGAGCCTAGAATCAAGGTATTTACAAGTGCAGTCATGTGTCGCTTAACAAAAAAAAAAAAAAATTCATTCAGAGAAATGCCTCTTTAGGTGATTTGTTGGCCCAGAAATCAGAGTATACTTACAGCAGTCTGCTACTGATCACAATGTTACTATATGGCAGATAGTCATATAAGAAATAGATATTATCCTTCCAAGAACTTAGAAGACTGAAGAATATGAGATTATCTGAAAATACCACAGGAGAGTATATTTATAATGTATGTGATGCATATGAACTTCTCCCAAATACTTGAGTATAATAAATGAATATGTTTGCCAGTTCCGACCAATCTGATCAGCAGAATATGTAGCCTCTGTTTTCCATCCCTCCTCCATTGGAGTACAGAGGAATCCTGAGTTGCCCAGCCTTGGTCTATGTTGAAAGATCCAGTTCTATCACCTCTTCTGCCTTGAAGCCTGCTGCAAGTGAGCCCTGCTTTCACCATGAGTCAGTCATCCCACACAAAGGCAATGATTTTCAAGTATGGAGCATGCACCAGGATGAACAGCGGAAGACCTCAACTCCCCTTTCAGTGCCTCTGTGCTGGAGAAGAGTCTGTATGCAGCCCGAAATAACTCCTCTGGGCCCTGCTCTGTCGAGGCTGTGAAGGTAGACATAGGGGACTAACATGCCCATTTCCATTGTTAGTCACTCCTCATCTTAGTTTCTCTCCTTTATAACCATGAAAACAAGGCAAAGATTAATGTTTCAATAGAATTTTCATAGTTAATATGTGTTACAGTTTTCACGTAAAATGTCATCCAGAAAATATGTTGTGTTGAAGTCTGGGTTGCTGATGAACTCCAGGGAAGTGGCTGAATCATGAGGGTTCCACTTTGACAGGAAATTAATCCACTGCTGAAATAATAATTTGAAGTCATTATTGGAAGGTGATGGAAAGAGGAAGTAGAGCCCAGAAGGAGGGGTAGATTGCAGGTCATAAGTTCACTTCCTGACCATGTCCTCTCTGGCTCCTTCCTTTGCTTTTCGTTTCCTGGCTACTATGAGGTGAGCATCTTCGCTTCACTGCACCATTCTGCATGATTTTTCTGCCTCATTCAGGCCTCTGATGGTGGAACCAACTGGCCATGAACTGAAATCTCAGAAGCCATAAGCCAAAACAAATCTTTCTTCCTTTGCTTTTCTCTGTGTTATGGTTTATGTCTAGCTGTCACCCCAAAGCCTCATGCAATCATGGGGCATGGCTTCTATAGGTTGAGACTTGATTCATGATCCCTGAGATTGTGCTTTAGTACTGATGGGATTATCGGTCTGAGTAAGGCTGAGACTATGGGTATGGTCTAGGGAGGATATCCTAAAGCAGAGAGCCTGAATGTAATATAAAGAGCGACAGAGAGACAGACTAGAGCTGTTGCTGCTGCTCTGCTGCCCTGATTGATTTGGTGCCTCTGTGACCATTTTGTTGCTGTTCCGCTACCATGAACTGGATTCTCTCTGCTCTGTTCCTTTCAGCCTTGGGTCAGCCGAATATGGACTGAAACCTCCAGTAACTGTGAGCTAAATAAACCTTTCCTTCCTTCATTTTGAGTGTTGGGTATTTGTTTCAGCAACGAGTGAAAAGTAACTAAGACACTCTGATATTTGGTCACAGTGACGCAAAACTAACAGAATAACTACCTGTCAAAACACAAGTCTTATTTAAGAAGATATGATTTTCCTCTGCAACATCAGAATGGACTAAATGGAATTAACCAATAGTTTTTCCTCCAGGGTCACTGTAACTTAATATAGCAATATTAAATGGTTGATTTGAAAGCACGTTCTTACACTAGGGGAACTACATAATATTTACACATGTAGGTCTGGTTTATTAAACTTTTGAGTATATCTTCAAGATACATCCACTTATATATGAAGTCTTCTAGTTTAGCATTCTTTATAGCTGAGTAATATTCCATTGTATAAAAACATCACATCTTTTTCAACCATTCTTCAGATGATGGGCATTTTGGTTGTTTCTATGATTTGGCTATCACAAATTGTGATGCTATAAATATAGGAGCACAAACATCACCATGATGTGATGTTTTCAGTTCTTCTGGGAAAATTCCTAGTAGGAGGATAATTGGTGTTGTGGTTTATATCTAGTTGTCCCCACAAAGCCTCATGCAATCATGCAATGGGGACTTCTAGAGTTTGAGACTTGATTCATGATCCCTGGGATTATGTATTTTAGTACTGATGGGATTATGGGTCTAAGCACATTTGGGATTATGGGTGTCACCTAAGGCAGATACGCTGAGGCAGAGAGCCTGAATGTAATATAGAGACAGACAGACTCACACTGTTGTTCTGCTGCCCTGATTGGTTGGATGCTTCTGTCACCATGTAGTTGCTGTTCCACCACCATGAACTAGATGCTCTCTGCTCTGTTCCACTGAGCCTTGGACCAGTTGAATATGGACTGAAACCTCCAGTAACTGTGAGCTAAATAAATCTTTCCTTCCTTAATTTTGGGTGTTGGGTATTTGTCCTAGCAATGAGTAAAAAGTAACTAAGACAATTGGATTGAATGGAATTTGCAGTCCTAATTTTTAAGGAGTCTCCACACTGACTTCCATAATGGTTGCACCAGTCTGCATTCCCACCAGCAGTGGAGAAGGGTTTCTTTTTCCCCACAGCCTCTCCAACATTCGTTGTTGGCTGATTTCTTTATGGTAGCCATTCTTTCTGGGGCGAGATGGTATCTAAATGTTGTTTTAATTTGCATTTCACAGATGGCTAGCGATGTACAGCATTTTTTCATGTATTTACAGAATCATCGTATTTTTTCCTCAGATGCCCATTTCTGGATTAGGTCTTTGAATTTTGAGACCCCAGTGATTTTTAGTTCTTTATAAATTCTAGGTAGAAGACCTTTGTCTGAATAGTTGTTAGTTAAAATTTTCTTGAAATATGTGGGTTGTCTTTTCATTCTGTTGGTAATTTCTTTTGTATGCAAAAACTTCTCAGCAAAGAGGAGGTCCCAGTTGTTGATACTTCCAAGTGTTGCACATCCATTTTTATTTTTGTCCATGAACTGTTTTAATGTCTTCAAGATTTCCTCCTATTTTCTCTTCCAGGAGATTTAGTGTTTCTGTTTAGTATTTAGAACTTTAATCCATTTTGACTTTAGTGCATGGTGATAGACTTAGGTCAAGATTTAATTTTCAATATCTAGAGAGATAGTTTTCCCAGCACCATTTGTTAAGAAGGTTATCTTTCTTCCAGTAAACACGTTTGGCCCATTTGTCAAAGGCTCAAGTCAGCAGCTTCTGATGTTCCCAGTTCTGCTGATAACCTACTACTATTACGGCTTATTGGGCTATGTATACAACTACTTTCTGTTAGTTCAATGAGAAGAAATATTTATACCAATAGTGTTTAGAAAAATTATCATGTCTGCATCTTATACTTGGAACAACTACTATGAAGACAACAATGTAATTGTATTAGTTATTGTGGTTGTCCTGCTAATATGTTGTGAAACTGTCCCATTGTTCTTTCTTTCTTTTTTTTTTTTTTTATGGGACTGGGGTTCAAATTCACAACCTTGCACTTGCCAGGCAAGTACTTGTGCCATGGAGCTATCTCTCCAGCCCTCCCATTGTTATTTCTTGTTAAAGGAAAAAAAAAAAAAAAAAGCTTTGAATCACACTGTTAATGATGCATTTGCACTCTTACTTTTTCTTTTTACCCAAGGGCAAAGCCTCAATTCCATCCTGGTGTACGTTTAGCTCATTTGTTAGTAGCTAAGTTTTCTTTAGTGTAAAAGAAATTTATTATATTTTGTGTTTCATTTTCTGAACATTTTAATAAATTATCTAAAAATTAAAAAAAGAAAGTATGGAATAGATTGGCAGGACCTAGAGAGGGCTTTCTTTTCTCTTGCATAACATGAAATGCCTCTTGCTCTCCACAGCTTTGCTGAAGGCAAAAGCACACACCATCAGGTCGGCCTGCAGGCGCTCCTTCTCTTGTCTTTGAGACAGGTGTTCTCTCTCTCTCTTCTCTTCTTGCCTTCCTCTTTCTCTTTTTCCTCTTTCTGTTTCATGTCCATATCTTTTTGGTTGCACCTGTCCTCAAAAGTAAGAATTGAGTAACCCCGTGCTTCTAGCTTGTCTTAAAAGTCTCTGTAACACACACTTACTAAGCACATGAGATTCTTTTCTTCCAAGCTCTGGCTTCTCTGCATTTGCTTACTCAAGATACTATCAGGCGGATCTTCTATGAATATCCTTATGGGACATAAAATGGTAACGGTGAGTTCAGCCAATTCCAGTTCCAATGCTTACAGGCTGCAAGACTGTGAACAATCTGCTAACCTCCCACAATGTCATTTCCTCAGCTATGCAATGCTCATCCTTTCCTTTGAGCATGGCTATGAGCCCACAGAGAGAGACCAGGTGAATTCACCCCAACAGCAAAGAGATGCTATGAGATATAATCCTCCCTCGCCTGAGAGGGAAGGAGGACGACCAGCGGATTCACTGTACCTTATTTATTCTCATTAGAAAATTATTCGGTATGAGAAAAAATAATACATTTTGGAAAAACCATTTGACCTCCTACAGATAATAGAATCTTGCCTCTCATCTCAAATCCTCTCAAGCTCAATGTTTTAGAAATGCAGTTTTATGACAATACTGTTGTAGTTACCTCATTTTCCTGAGCATAGAGTCACTATGAAGCTATCACCACATCCAAAATGATTCCAACAGGAGAGTCTGTGTGCATCCAAACTATAAAATTTGTCTGCCACGCATAGAGAGAAGTCTAGAGGTTTGCAAAACACGAAGCTACCTCTTGTTGGGAATCAGAGTGGGTTCACGATGTGGCTGTTTGATTGGGCTCTTTAAGGAATGGCAAGATTTAGCAGGATAGAAAGAACTTAGGCAATTAATGAAATTAATCATAATAAATCATACACATAATTATGTGCAATTTAAATATATATGACAATGTACATATAGAAGGAGCATATAGAATTAAATGCACATGTGTGCTGCATGCACACATGAACCTCAGAGGCCTGGGGATGGAGGAGGTGTTCATGTTTTATTAGCAGGGCAAGGTGTGAGCATGCAGCCTGTCTCTGGGGAGCAGTGGCTGCCTGTGGGTTCTGAGGGAAGGGTGAGTTTGGGAATGAAGACCCAGGAGGCAGCAGAGGTGGGACTGCAGATGCCAACACTGGCCCTGGGCCTGAGCCAAAGCATACACTCAGGAAATATTTGTTTGAGTTGAATAGGAGCCAACATGAGTGCTCCTTTCACTGGAGTGAGGAGCGCTGATGGACCCTCACTGACATTCTCAGTTTCCTGTTTTCCCCCTTTCCTCTGCTCTTCATTTTCATTTTCATATTCCTGAGGCCTTTTGTTGTTAGTTCTACAGTTGTTGCTTATTTTATTTATTTTCTTTTCTGTCTTTTTGAGACAGGATCTCATTTTTCAGCTCAGGTAGCTTTAAACTCACTTTGTAGCCCAGGCTGAACTTAGACTCCCAGCAATCCTTCTGCCTCAGCCTCCTGAGTGCTAGAATTACAGGTATGAGCCATCACACCTAGCTTCTGTTATCAGTTTTTCCCTTCTTTATAATCCCATTCTCTCATGTGCTGTACCAGCTAACACAGAAAAAAAGATCACCAAGACTTAATTTCTAGTTTCTTCTAACTCAAGTTAATAATGATAAAATAAATCAGAAGAGATAAAAATAAAGAGATACATATGTACATGTTTAGCAAAATTAAAATCAGTCTTTTTGAGACAAGGTCTTTCTATGAATTTTTTTAACTTCTTATCTAATGCCAACCTCCAATCCAACTCATTGTTTTCTTTAAACCAAGTGGTTCTCAGTCAGCAGTGACATTTCACATTTGGAAACACTTTTAACTGTCACATCTGGACAGGTGTTACTGGCATGTAGTGTGTATAAACGTGGAGCACACCCAAGCACCCTGGAGTTCTCAGGGTAGCCTTTGAAATAGGTAATTATCTGACCTCACACATCATTGCTATCAAGCCTGTGAAGCTCTCTCTTAAACCTTCTTGTATTCAATTTCTTTACTAATAAACTACACTTAAGAACAGCTTTAGATTTACATTAAAAAATAAGATAGTGGAGCCGGCAAGATGGCTCAGCGGTCTACAGCACCTGCTTAGGCAAGCTTAGGCAACTGTAGGGTCCGCAGTTAGATCCCCACCACCACATGCTGTGCCAGCGCCCCCCAGCAGGCTGAGCTGGCCATAATATGAAAAAATAAAATAAAAATAAAATAACATAGCATAGGGAATTCCTCTATATGCCATATGAATGCTGAAGTTTCTTCTGATTTTGACTATCTTAGAATGGTGCTTTTATTACAATTTATGAAGCAATGTGGACTAAGGTTAGTTCTTTGCATTATTAATTAAAGTCTATACCTCTTTGGATTTCCTGAGTTCTTTCCTCAGGGCCTTATTCCATCCCAGGAGCATGTCACCACACTGCATTGCATTCACCTCTCGACTTCCCCCACTCCTCTTGGATATACCAGTTTGATAGTTTCCCTTTTGATAACCAGGACAATTTTGAGGAAGAGTACCAGTCTGGTGTTTTGTCTAACGTCTTAATGTCTTCAACTGAGGTTCATTCGCCATTTTTGTCTTGATCATTCTGGGTGCACATGCACAGATAAAATGCTACCTTGACATGTTATTTCCACAATATATTCTAGACATGGCGAGACCCATGGCTCAAAACACGAAAACAAAAATAAAAAGTAAGTGTAGATTCTGCCTGCATGACCAGCCACTGTTGTTGACCCGCGTCACTTGGCCAAAGTAGTGCTGGTCAGGTTTCTCCACTGGGAAGCTACTTTTTCCATCCCTTTTTTACATGTTGTGCCTTTTGAAAGGAACTATTTGCAGCCTGAGAACAACTGAGGAAAGGGAAATTGTACCCTGCTCCCTTGCTAATGGTGAACATTTTGGCCCCTGCAGTATTAGAGATTAAACTCAGGGCTTCCACACTTAGCTACACCTTTCAGAAGTCTTACTTTTTATTTTGAGGGCAGGGTCTCGCTGAGTCACTAAGTTGCCCAGGCTGCGCTTGAACTTGTGAGATTCCTCCTTTACCTCCCTGAGACCTGGGATTGCAGGCAGACACCACCACACCAGGCTTGATAGTGGCTGTCTGCTCTCTCCAACTTATTTACTCAATCACTTATTTCTTTCTGTATCAACTATGACTATTTCTCCTGTAGCTTGGGCTCTAACCCTTTCGATTTATCCTGTTTTCTTACTCAAGTTTTTCCAGAGTTCGCCATTGGCAGCTCTCCATCATGAAGGTGTTTGTTGTTGCTGTTGCTTGTTGTAGACCACTTCCTCTCTTTTTGGCAACACAGAATAGGTTCTCTTGGCCAGGGATGGTGAATCTTTGAGAGTTTTCAATAATACAAATCTCCTACCACCAGGCACTAGTTCACTACCACTGCGAAAAAGTTTATCTTATGTATTTCCTGCCCTCATTTGGACATTTATTCAAGGGTTGTTGGGTTTTTCTTTATTGAAAAGTGATATTCAAGACCAAGATCTGGGTGCCAAGTCTGCCATGACTACTGAGATTGTGTTCACTTTATATCTTAACAAGAAGCCTAAGCACATAGCCCAGCTTTCAGTATTGGGTAGGAACTGCAATACATGTGTATGATCTGTATCTATAAATAAATATTTATTAACGAATTGGAAATATGCCTTCTAATTGTAAAGCCATTGGGGCTGGGGAGATAGCTCCGTGGAATAAATACTTGCCTGGCAAGCTCAAGGTCCTGAGTTCAATCCCCAGTCTTGCAAAAATAAATAAACACATAAATAAATAAATAAGTATAATAATAATAATTTTGCAGCCAGGTTCAATGAAAAAAAAAAAAAAGCTTGGTAACTGCTTCCCAGAGCATTGTCATTAATAGGTTTCGACTCTATAAATCTGCCTCTCTGAGTCCCTACTATAATTTCAGATTCCTGAGGAAAGGAATAATAACTTTGATTTTGGTTTTCAGATTAACCATAAATTTGTTGGGGGATTGGCAGCGATGTTGGTGATGGCCCTGTTAAACAATGGACTGAGTAGGAAAGATCCTGAAGCTTCTGTTCTGAGGGGTAGGATTGGGTTACTCCGGAAGGCAGCCTTGCACCTGAGATGGGCTATGGCTTTTGTTCACTTTCTTGACCTAGGAAAGAAATGACATTATTTATCAAGCATGCGGTATCCGGTGTCTTGACCTGAGCTCTCACCTCGGGTCTGTGAGGACAAGCTCCTGAACACTTGCTCCTGGACCTGGAGTGGCCAAGTGGGGGGGCCACAGCCTGCTTTGCGCTGCTTCCTCTTTGCCCTGCACCTCACCGAGAAACTCCTAGGCTCCAGGGTTGGTCTCCTAGCTGCTGAGAAAATAATTTCCCAAGCGGCAGCCCCAGCCCCAGGCCCCGCCCCAGCCCCGGCCTTCCTCCCTGAAGCCCAGCCCGGGATGTCCTCAGGAGCACTTCCCCGCCACAGCCTGGTCTAGAAAACAAACACATTTCTGTCAGAGAATCCACAAGGCTTCAGTTTGGGGTTAAAAGCATAGAAAATCATAGTATCAGTTATCACAGTTGGAGCCCTAATGGTACCCTAGTCAAATCACCGCTGATTAAAACCAGGCTTGTTAATAAACCACAGGCTTTATTTCCCCTCAAATGTCTATAACCACTTTCTTCAACCCCTATTAAAAGGCAAACCCTAAAGAAAAACACAGCTTTGGAACCCAAGTGCAGTGCATTCCCCAGAGGGGGAAAAAGAAAGCGCCCAAGAAAGAAACAACTCTTTTTTTCTCACCTTTCCCCCACTTAACAGAGTCAAGGCTGTTTAACAACTAAAGAGAGAAGCCAGAGAAGGAGGGCGTTATCAGTGGTCTGCAACCTCAGCGCAGCCTCCACCTCCTCCGCCTCCCTCACGAAGGCCTTTGGCAGCCATTCCCTGTATCTGACTCACATCCTTATTACCTCCTTCTCCTCTTGCTTCCCCCCTAAGAAACTGATTTTTCCTCCCTTCTAAGCCAAAAAAAGAATTTCTCTGGATTAAGGGGACTGATGAAAGCATTTTTAATATCTGAGTTCAGGTTTGCAAGCTCCATAAAGCCAATGGTTCCCCTTGCCTGCTTTGTCGTGCTGGCCTGCCTACGTCAGTACTTTCTCTCCTTCCTTTGCTCCTCAGAAACCAGTCCCCGCCCAGGCGGGGGTCTTGGCCCTGGCAGCCTTCCACGCAGGGCGCAGGGCGGCCTGCTGTCAGGCACTCTTTCTGCTGCTCCCTGATGCAGGGCATAGCATTTCTCGAGAGTCCTCCAGAACGCGGTAGAGGGATGCAGATGACATCTTTCATGTTGATGCCATCTATCTTTCAAGTAAAGACTGGTTTGACAGCGTGTTGAGCAGCTCAGAGGGGAGCGTGTTTCAAGCCCAGAGGGGAAGGTTTTGACAATTCATTCCAGGGAAAACTGGAACTTTCCCCACCCACCCTGCCTTTGACTAATACAGAGGTGGAGGGAGGAGGCAGTGTCTTCCCAGGGCAGGAAGATAATGGCCTTTGTTCTCTGTTCTTCCCTCATCTGCACCCTGATTACAGTACTGCTTTCCCTTGCTCCTCAAATTAATAGTAGTTCTGTCTGCTTTACCTTAATTTCCAGGAACATAGAAGTTACCTTGGTAAATAGGTTTTTTTCTGAATAACCCTACCAGTGCAGCTCAATTAAAGAGTTCTTGAGAAGTAAAAGGCCTAGTGTCCAAAGAAAAAAAAAAGTCTCAATTGGGCTACAGCTTCTGCTCTTCTTGGGGTCAGAGATCTGACCACTCCTCTGGGAAACTTGACTGTATCAGGCAACTACTGCACCCTGTCTTCACACTGCAAGTCCCCCTTGCTTCCCAATGAAGTCTCATTTCAAAAAAGTAGAAAAGTCACCCCTACCAAGTGTGACATTTTCCATCTTTTTTTTACATTCAATCATATCACCATCTGCAGTGTAATTATTTTCAGATGATGGAAATATACTAACAGACTGGTGTGTGTGTGTGTGTGTGTGTGTGTGTGTGTCTGTGTGTGTCTGTGTGTGTCTGTGTGTGTGTGCGCGCATGCACTTATATGCATGATTAATGACAACCTAAGGTATAACACCCAAAACAAGTTGGCTAATGCAGAGTAATGAATCACTCGAGAAAATTGCCCTGTTACTCAGAGATTACACACTCTTGTCAAGATGAGTAGATTTCAGGGTGAGTCCACTTTTTACAAGGGGAGTGTTCTGTGCTCTAGCAATTTTAGTATTTAGGATAACTAACATTTCCATTTTAAACATGATTTTTTTTTAGCAATAAGAAAATCCAAATAGTATTTCACTGGGATTGACCCAAAAGACTAAGAAAACTCATACACTTTGTGTCAGTGCCGTTTTTCCTGGAAGTCACAGTAGGTTGACAATAGTCTTCTGAGGTGAGCATTACAAATCAAATGAGGCAAATGGACTATGCCACCTGCCCACCAGCACTCGTCCCCATCACCCATGATGAGATCATCACTGTCATTACAACACCTACTCTTTATTTGGCATCAACTTCAGGCTGGGGACTGCTTGAGATATTTTATCATCATAAAAACTACTGACCTTACTAGTACAACAAAGTAGGTCCTGGGGCATCCCCTCATACATGGGCGAGTGACTCCCTAAGACTCCTCATGCCCTTCACCCCAGGAGCACAGCCAATGAGCTGCAGACTTCACGTTCACACGCAGGACAGTGAGATCTCCAGCTCACGGTGCATTCCTTTTTTTTTTGTCTTTTTGAGACAGGGTCTCATTATGTAGTTCAGGCTGGCCTTGAGCTCACTTTGGTAGCCCAGGCTGGTCTTGAACTCACAGCGATCCTCCTGCCTCAGCCTCCCAAGTGCTGGGATTACAGGCGTGCGCCACCACGCCCGGCTACAGTGCATTCCTTCTAACGCCCACAAATTCTTTAATCCTCCCATCAAAAGTCAGACACTAGCTTTTCTTCTCTCACAAGTAAGCTGCCTTACGGACCCCCTTCTGACGAAGAAAAAGAAAATCCCCTTTCTCTCTCTCCATTCCTGAGGCAGCCAGCTGCCATGTCATGCAGATGCTTAAGCTTCTCTATGGAGAGAGCCCTGTGGCAAGGGCCAAGGCTCCAGAAATAGGCATGTGGTGAAGCCATCCTGGAGCAGCTCCTCCCGCTCCAGCCATGACTGGTGGCCACATCCCCAGTGACCACCTGACTGCAACCTCAGGAGAGACCTGAACCAGAGTTTTGAGTACAGAAATAAATGTGTGTTTTTTTTTTCAAAAACACATTTCTCTCAAAGCAACTGCTCGTGTCCCCTGGATGACCAGTGGTATCCAGAGTTAAGTAGAGAAGGTAATAAAAATCTCTTTCCATCTCTTCAAGACATGACACAGCACCAAGCATGTACCAAAAGCTCTGGACTTCGTGTCTGGTCAATAGGACCACACAGAGAATCAGAAGCACTAAAGGTGGCCATCTATGACTGAACTTAGCTTCTCAGGATCCATATCTTCTGACATCTTCAAATAAGGCAGTGGAAATTTCATTCTGCGGGCCCTGCCATGTTGTTCTGGGACCCTTTGCATTTGGCCAGCTTGCCTTACCAAACACACAGATTTTCCTATAAGTTATATTAATATTCTCAAAATCATTTTAATCACTAGAAAACCTCCCTCATGAATTAAATGACCTGACAATGTCCCTCCAGGGCCCACAGAAGTTGATTTTCATATTTCCCTGGTGATATTCAGACATACTTGAGTATCTCGGCATTACTCTGGCCTTTCTGGTGTCTGGCCAAGACTTCTTGATAAAAACAGAAAACTGGCCTGAAAAATGTGCGTGCTGTCAGTGAACTTGCTTCTCCCTCTCTCTCTCTCTCTCTCTCTCTCTCTCTCTCTCTCTCTCTCTCACACACACACACACACACACACACACACACACATCCTGCACACATGATCTAAGATGGCCCAGTTGAAAAGTTCAGAGAGCCTGGACAAGTTTCCAGACTTCTTTGGGACTTCAGAGCTATCCAAATTCATTCTTCTGTTTCTGTTCCCCCTATGTGTAAAAGTTCTTGTATGGAAGATTTAGAATGTGAAAGCTTGGCTCTTTATAGAACTGCAAATAAAATATCCCCATAGGTTTCCTAGATGAGTAAACACATGACTTTCATTTGCCTAACTCTGAAGAAGTGTTTTTAAAGTAATCCAGGCAAAATCTCCCCAGACCACGACCTGCAGGCTGCTGTTTCAGCCTTGCTCAAGGAAAACACAAACTCTGCTTCCTCCCATCCACATTTTAATCAAGTGCATCGCAGCATGTGAGGACTCAAGGGCTACATTTCTCCAGATGGTTTTCCACCCCACTGTGTCCACCATTGAGAAGGAAATAGAACAGGATTTCCCAGGTTAGGACTTTAAATTGGTTTGTTTTCCCCTAGTCTTGGTACATGCTGACCGCACTTTCACCAAACCCCAAGAGACTAAGAATGGGTACTGTGCCAGACAGGATCCAGTGTTCCTGGGGCTATTCACTGCTGCCATAATAAAAGGAGCTTTCTTCCACCCCCCCCCCCCAGAATCCAGAAATACATCTGTAGAAGGTTTTTATCGTGATTCTGCCCAATTCACATCCACCTTGATGGGGAAGGATAATAATAGCCTAGCTAAGTTGAAAGCTTTCTGCTCGCACAAGGAGAGATGCAGATAAAAACGTGTATCATGCTGTGTTGTTGACCACAGTGGTTCCTGGTGAGGACCCTGCGAAGTTCACGTCTCCCTTCCACAGCAGTCCTTGGTGAGCACCTCCCATGTGCACTGATGGTAACAGCTGCGCTCATGCCTCTCCATCTGTCAGGTGCAGTGCACAGGAAATGGACTTCTCACTGATACCATGCCTGGTTCCAGAACTGCTCCCTAGACAATGCTGATCTGCACCAGATACTTCATCCCTCTAATCTTCAAAGCAATCTTACTAGTCCTGTTTAATAAACTTAAAGTGCAGGTGGGAAAGGCATGTAAGGTGTCCAAAGTCACAAGGCCCAGAACAAAAGGATAGACAGCAAGAATCCCTCTAACATTCGATAATCCACAACTGCGGTCTTGCAGAAAGTGACGTTCCAGAAGAGGATGCAATTAGCCTGGTGGAGTGGACTGCTGGGAAAATCAAGAGGGAGACCTTCTGGAGTAAGGGTGACTGCTGTGGGGCTCAGAGTAGCTGACACAGAGAAACAATAAACCAGGTGTGGTGCAGCATGGTAATCTCAGCACTCTGGGAGACTGAGGTAGGAGCATCGTAGCTTCCATCCTGGATAATTTAACAATTTATCAAAATCTTACGCAAAGTTTTTATAAATTTTTTTTCAAAGGGACTGAGAACACAGCTCAGGTCAAAGGCCTTAGGTATGATCCCCAGTGTCAACTGAGAGAGTGAGAGAGCAGGAGACTGAGAGTGAGAGTAAAAGTGAGAGAGTGTATGTCATGGCTTAGAGTTCTTTACAAGGGGATCAACACAATACAGGACACGTTATATAATATTATTTTATAATGAATCATCCAAATAATCACACGTAAACAGTGTAGGCAATCTGTCCAAACAATAAAGACCAAAGAAACAAGCTGAGGGACCGGATCCTACTGTCCTGCATGAGTTCAGCTGAAAAGCTAGAGCTCATAACAGTGCTTCCACCAAGTCCACCTGGAGGCCTAGAGCCCACAACAAAGTAACATGCAGGCCTGCTTCATAGATCTGTGCTAGGAAGGCCCAAAGATCAGTGGTAGAAGCTAGGAAGTCTATGCTAATGGATTTGAAAGATTTGTGCTAGTAGGCCGAGGGATTTGTACTTGAGCCAGGAAACAATGCTCAAGATAAGAACCAGAAGTCCCCAAAAGGTATCACAGCCATCCTCAGCATCAGTGAGAGCCCAGCTCCTCCAGCAATGAGAAAAGCTGGGATGCCATCAGGAAAGCCGACGTGACCAGCTTCTCCACGAGGCTGAGCCGTGCGCCATCTTCCCCACTGGAGCCAGAAAGTATGAAGACCAGAGCTTCCCCAGAAGGAACTGTAGCCATGCTCAGCCACAATGAAAATTTCAAGCTCCTCCGCTGACAAGAGTAGCCAAGTTCATCAGGAAAGCCTGCAAGACAAAGTCACCCAGCAGTACAGTCCAGGAGAACCAACAACCTCCACCAGCTCCGGCAGCTTCTCCCAACAGCACCCTGAATGGCACCTTAGCAGTTTCTCAGGTCAACCTCTTACATTGCTGGCAAAAATCCCAAGTGGGTTTCCCACACCCAGCACCATGCTAGTTCAGTTCATCTGGGTGTGACAAGTTGACCCTAAGTTAGCTATCCATGACAGAGAGATCCTGGAAGGCTATCTAAGAAGATGACCATCATATCACAAAGGTCCTTGGAACACAGCCTGGCTTTGTGTGCCCAGGATAACGGAGTAGAGTGCACCTCAGAAGACGGAGAGGATGGACAATGAGGAGCCTTCAGCTATCTGAGGAGCCTCTCTTATGTCCCTTGAAGATGGTCATCATAGCTGCGCATTATCAAGATTCTTCCTTAAAAAGAGTGAAGGTTGGAAGGAAGCTGCCTGCTCTAAGTAGAAAGAGATTGAAAGGAGACACAAAACACATTTAGCCACTTGGCTTTGTAAGACACGTGGAGGGAGAGCAAGTCCTGGTGGAAAGAAACTTGGACGTTGGGTCCATAATTATATCACTGGGTGGATAGTTGTGACTTCAAGAATGCAAGGAAAAACAATCCATTTCTTTTTTGCTGAGGGGATGCAGATAAAAACATGAATCATGCTGTGTTTTCCATGAAACACTGACATTTTCCATCTGGATACTCTGGAGGCACCTCAAAGGAGACGTGGGAGGTGCTGGCTGACTTGTCACCATCCGTCTGACTCCGAAACCCTCCTGGGGAGAAGCTGGTATCCAAATATCTCCCATCCCTGGCAAGCCCAGGAGAAGAATCAGCAGGCGCCTGCGTCATCCTGCGGATGTCTCAGAGTTCTCAGGCTAAAGTCTTTTCCTTCCCTTAACTTTCTGTCTTTTTTTTTCAGCTCTTGGTGCAGGGCCCCAGCCAGACCCATGGTCAAGGAAGCTGGGTATAGGGTGTGCCCAGTAATAGCCCCATGGGACCCTTTGTCCGGCTATGCCTGGAACTAGGATTAGAGGTGCAGCAGGAAAGTCTGTAGTTTGATGAACTAATGCTTCCTTGGCACCTGTTATGCACTGGTCACTGCATGAAATACTGGTTGTGGAAGCTAAGAATGTGATCCCTGGGCTTCAGAAGCTCAAAGTCTGTGCAAATCTAAAAGGCGAAAGAGGGAAAAACAGAACAAGGAGGTTGCTGGAATCACACTCAGAAATAGCAAGAGATTAGGCCTTCTCTGCCAAACCATATGTGACATCTAGACATCCCTCCTGTGCCTTGTGCTGTCCTACATGGGCTTCTGGGAGCTGGGCGGGTTACAGGTGCACGATACTGCAAGTATGTTAGACCACCGTTGAATGTGTACCTAGCTGTGACTTAGCAGAGCTTTCTCAGTGAAAATAGTCATGTGGGTGTGGCCTGAAAGAGTTTCTGTCCTCCCTCCCCTGGCCCCATTCTGCTCTCTGCCTCCCGCACTATGAGCTGCTTCCCTGCCAGGCTCCTCTGCTGTGCTGCCTTGCCCCAGAGCTAGGTAAGTACTCACTGTGAGCAAAAATAAACCTTTCCTCTTCTATGCTGAGAAGGCTGGCATTGTGTACCAGTGATAAGAACTGAGACACTATCAGAATCCTACTCAGATATGGAGCCAGGGCCCAATAGTGACTGATTCCGTCTTCACAATGTGACTGAAATACTCACTGCTGCCATAGTTCCCTTCACATAATCATCACAAGCGAAAATAGTGAGGGCACCTTGGCAATTATTTGCTTCCTACTTATGTCCCCAAAGCACTGTGTACAGTCATCCTTGGTACCAACAGGGCTTTGTTCCTCACCTGAATACCAAAACCTAAGGCTGCTCAGTTCCCTTGTACCAAATGACGTAGAGTTTGCAGAAAAACTATGCCTATCTGATCACCATCTCTAGGTTACTAGTAACATCTAGCAAAATGTACATGTTGTTAAATAGTTATTGTGCTATGTATTCTTGAGGGAATAACAAGATGAACTGACTGTGTGCATTTTCATTTCACAACTCTTTTTCAACTACTTCTGACTCATGGATAGTTGCTGTGGAATCACAAATATGAAAGGTGGTCTCTCTTATTCATCACGTATCCCCTTGCCTACAGTGGCTTCAGGTATGCAGCTGGGCTAAAGGAAGTACTTACAGGAGGAAACATTTCTAGGAGTTAGAGGAGGAAAGAGGTCGTAGCTTAAGAACAGAGAAGTCACCCAACAAACTATTCCTTCAGCACCCAAGGGTGAGTAGGAAGCAGTTCACAAGTCAGATTTTGTTTTGCAAGCCCTGTCCTCTGGTGTTAAGTTTCTCACAAAGACTATCACCCCAAGCAGCACAAACAATGTAGCCTGCCTCAAAATAAGCACATGCTATCAATATTATGCATCCTCCCAGGCTGCCTTCCCTGCATGTTTCCCCTCTGAGTTTTTCACTCCTGAGCCCTCATCCTCTAAATGCTGCCTATCCACAAGTAATCTGTGTCTGTCACAAAGACTCCCACCATCCATCAGCAATTTGAGGATTATACAAAGTCCAGCTCTTGATTCTGGCCACTTCTGACTGCACGATCTGTCAATGTCACAGCAATAGAGAGTAACTAGAAGCCCCTCTGCTCTGAAGTGCATGGGCATGAGCTAGGGGTACACTTGATCTTTAAGGAATCAAAGCACCTGGAATAAAATGTGCCAGGCTATAGAACTACACGATGAGCTAATAGAAGAAACTGGACATTTCCAGAAGTGGACTCTGTGCTTCTGGAAGAAGAAGGCACATCTGCCCATCACTGCCAACAGCCTGCCTCCTTGGCATGTGGCTCTTGCTAAGCACTCAGTAAATATTTAATAAGCATAGCTGAACATGTATGAGCTCTACCACCATGGTAGCCACATGACAAACACGACCAAGCCAACATTTTTATCCTCAGAAAGTTTATTTTGTGAAACCATACTCCAGTAGGTGGGGCTGACAACATTAACAAGCTTCCCAGAAACTCTCCTCAGCTTGAGACAGTGCAGAGAACCTTTACATCCACACATACTCATTTACTCTTGAGTATGCAGTGCACATTTAGTGCACACAGGAGTTTCAAATAAACCGAGGAAAATCCAGCCAAGGTAAGAAGCAGGATAAAAGCTCTTACTCTGGGAGGCCAAGGATGAGGTCAAAACTCCTGCTAATTAGAGCGATAGAGAGCTCAGGCAGCTGCTGGATGCCACCCCAAGCCTGGTTTCCTCCACAAGGACTCCAGTTCCCACCTGAGCCATAGGTCCATGCAGAGAGCTGCAGCAGATGCTGTCTGAGTGAGGGCTGCATGCACAGACTCCAGCATGGCAATATCTGTTCCTATAGAGCTGCAAACGTGTGAGATAGGAGCTCAGTCGTTTACCCCTTTGCATTTGCTGGCCTGCCACTACTACGAACTTCTCATTGCTCCTGAACAAAATCCAAGCAACAGGCTATCGCTGGCACCACCTCCTCCCTTCCTTACCCCTGTGCCTAACACGCCACGGCTCCCTTCAAGCACGGTCCTTTTAGCCAGCGCGTGCTTCCCCTGGACCCTGCAGCTCCACAGAGAGGCATCTCCTGACCTCCAGCTCTCCACACCCAGGGCTCCCTTTCTCAAGACTTGTGTGAGAGACCATGCATGCCTTGGTCTAGAATAATGTGTGTGTTTGTTTTCTCATTTATCCTGAGCATTTCCCTGACAGGGATGTAAACTCAGCAAAGAACGCTGCCCCATCTGCTCTATTTCCCTCTGTAACTCAAACCTTTAAACCTGGGCCAGCACGTAGTACAAAGGCAGTGGATGAGTGAGCGGCTCACAACAGGTGTGTAGGCAAAGGCACAGCCACACTCGGGCTTCAGGCATGTCGTGTGGAAAACACACCAAGATCACCTGATACGTAGAAAGCACACAGCACGTGCTGTAGCTCCTCATTTTCCTGCTATTATGGCAGCCATCTTGGACTGTCCAAGCCTCCTCTTTCTGTGTCTTTTTCCTCCTTAGTTTCATTCAGGCACCAGCCCCTCTCTATCCTCTTTACCATCACAGCTACTTTTCTCTCTACATGTGGTAATCTTTACATGAATGAAGAATATACTTCCAAAAATTATTTTACACCAAAACAGTATACTGTATTGTATAAATTTTGACCCACTATTACTCTCATGTTATGGTTTTCTTAAGGTATCAAATGCATAAAGTGAAGACATTTTAGATGAGGGATGCACCTGAAAAATAAATTTCCACACCATACACACATTTCAGAGCTGCTAGGCCCAAGTCCATCTCTGCTCTCCAGGGCTTCCAGTACATAGTGTGCAGCACACTGAAGCTGGACTATCTGAACAAGCTTATTGGTCTGCATGAAGTCAGAAAGCGACAGGTAAACCTGTTGACAGACGTGCACTTTCACTGAACATGGCAAATAGTCACTCTTTTTTATTTTTATTTTATTTTATTTTTGTCTTTTTGAGACAGGATCTCACTATGCAGTTCAAGCTAGCCTTGAGCTCATTTTTGTAGCCCACACCGGTTTCGAACTCACACTGATCCTCTTGCCTCAGCCTCCCAAGTGCTGAGATTGCAGGCATGCACTAGCTTGCCCAGCTCAAGTAGTCACTCTTGATTTTTACATCATTATGTCATGTTAAACAATGAAACCAATCCCAACAGTATATGCAAACAAAACAAAACAAAAACAGCTTTGCATTTACAGAATTGTATCCCATACTGATTAAGCCAGGCAACTAACTCATTGGTTTATGCAACTTTACAGAAGAAAATAAATCAATTACTAAAAGAGCTATTAGTTGATCACTCATCCATTGACAACTTGCATCATTTATTCAGTGCTATATTAAACAATGTATTGGAAAATAGATTAATAGCTCCAAGCTTCTTAACAATTTAAATGAAAATTACAAAATGTTTTGAGACTCTATTTTGGGTCTTAAACACCAAGGATGTTTGAGTTCTAATTTCCATTCTTTGTGGAACAAGAACAGGTCATTCTCTTATTGGCATGCATAAAATACATCACATTTTCTGTTCTGCTGATGCTATAAATTCAATACCAATCCTCCAGCCACATCAGTTATGAGCACGAAGTATATCACGCAACCTCAAATCTCTAACAGTGGAAGGCTTAATAAGAATGAACGCTGCTACAATAATGCTGCTTCCTTGCCGAGATAACCCTGCGGCATCCATCTCTTCCCCTCAGATGGCTTCTCCAGCAGTTAGAGCTGTGAGGAATGGTTTAGTCTCATAACCAAGTTAGAGTGAAAGCAGAGGCCACATAACACACATGCTCCATTTAAAAAAAAAAAAAAATTCTGAATCTTGGGCCACTGTTCTCTTGTAACTACTTTACAGTTTCTAAAAGCAGTTATTGCCGGGCGTGGTGGCTCACGCCTGTAATCCCAGCACTAGGGAGGCTGAGGCAGGAGGATTGGTGCAAGTTCGAGACCAGCCTGGGCTACAAAAGTGTGCTCAAGGTCAGTCTCAACTGCATAGCGATACCCTGTCTCAAAAAGACAAAAAATAAATAAATAAATAAAAAATAAATAAAAGCAGTTATTATCCAAAGCTGGAAGAACTTAAGTCTTCTCAGATGAGCATTGAATGAATGGAGGGAGGTAAACAAAAAATAAAGTTAAAAAAAAAGATGAGGTCTGACAGAGGAGCAGATGGATAAGAAAATCAAAAAAGGAACAGTAATTTAAAGCTTATTCCAGCTGTAATGCAGGTTATTCTGATTTAGAGTAGCATCACATGCATACTTCTGAGTCCATTCGAGATAGTCTGCTGTACTTGTCTCTGTTTTATAGATCTGTGCAGTCTCTGGCACTCAGGGCTCATCTGGGTTTGGATCATATAGCAGTGAACAAATGGATAAAAGAACTTTAGAAATAGTTAAAGCAGAAGAGCACTGTGATCTTAGAATATCGAGACACATGCTACCATTACTGTTAATATTTGGATGATAAATTCTTGTTGTAAATGCAACCTTAGGTGGTGTGAAGGGATAGTCTATACGAAAATGAACTGTCAAAAAGAGTACACTGCCTTGGTATGGGTTGTCCTTAGTTCCCATAATTGTGGCTTGCCAGTGGAACGTATGACCCCTAACTGGGCCTGCAGAACACTGCGCGGGAAGGTCCGGGCCAAATCACTAAGTTCCTTATTAATCCACTTCAGTGCCATGGTCCGTGCTGTCTGGGGTGCCCGGTGTCTGGGGCCCTCGGTGTCCGGTATGATCGGCCCCGCTGCTTTTGGATGTTCCTCAGCTCTCAATGGCTCAGATATGGCCCTCTTCATCGTGCGAATCCGTCCACCAACCACCAACGCCGTGGCACGAGCTAGCGCACTTGGACGGACCACTTCCCAGCTCGCTGGGCCCGCGCACTGCCGCCTCCCACTCGGAATGGCACCTTAGACTAACAATGCTTCCAAAGTGGATCATCACTTCTGATGATAATTGGCTTTTAAAGCTCAGCCAGGCCAAATAGAACACAGGTCGAAGAACACAGATTGGAGAATTCTCAACATGACTGACCAATTGATGAATATCTTTTACCACGTGTTTTCAGTTTCCCTAATACCACAGCAAGATAATAGCACAGCTTATATAAATCAGATCTTTCCTTAAAAAATCAGTGCCAAAGACTCAGCTTTTGGCCAAAGGCTAACAATGACCTAAATCTCCCATATGAGCTGAAACTAAACATCAAGAGAAAAAGCAAAGAAAGTAAACGGGGTTGGCTGCAGTGCAGCCAGCATCCTCCGCCTTGATCTGCGTTGCGTTTCCTCTACTCTTCCGAGAGCATTGTGCCCTCCCTGGGTGACCTCTCCCAGTGGCCCCACTGAAACACTCTTTTAAAACAAAATCTTATGTCACTCATGGACACTTTGGCCAAGATAATGCATTTATAGAAGTGCTTGTCTCCCACAACCAGTGTTTAATTATCAAATGAAAGAAAAGTATTGGGAAAGCAATGTTAACATTCTGTCCACGGGCAGGCCAGGAAATACTTGGAAGAGGCGAGGGGAAATTCCTATCCTCAATCACTTGTCATGGGCCCACCCAACAGATTAGAAAGCTAACCTTAGCCTGGCTCCACACTTCCTTGGCTGTACAGGTTCTTAAGCTCTCTCAGAAGGGTGACCTTCTTGGATCACAAGAAGATAGCTGGCTTTTCAGGTTACAGTCAGATTGGAGAGCATTGGGTAGTTCCCAATCCCACTCATTTGTTTGTTTTGGTACCTGGGACCAAACACAGTACCTTGCACTTGCCAGGCAGGCACTTATGCCCCTGAGCTATCTCCCAGGCCCCACACTTTTATGTATATACTAGAGGAACAGGAGTGGTAGTGGACTGCTAGATCCTAGGACATTTTTAGCATGATTGAAACAGAATTAATGCCCTGCTTACACTCAGAGAGGCTAATATTTAGCAGGCCTATTTTGGAGCCATTTTTCTCTTTTCTTAGGTGTGGACCCATCTGCTCCTCATACAAATTTGGCTTTAACTCCGACATTGTTAAATGGCTGACTTCCCTCCAGCCTATGAGATGGTGGACTGCTCAGTTCGCTATAAGGTACAATTGCTCATTTCACCTTGGCAGCCTCTAACTGTGGGCTGAACATGGCGTCTGGGAATTAGACCAGATTTCCCATAAATTTGGTTTCTTCAATGGGAACATGTAAGCCTCTCTCTGCTTTATATGTTGAGTTGGGTTGAATGAAATACCCTGGAGGATAGTTCCTAACCCTTCCCAGGGGGACAGGGACAGGTGAGAAATAAGAGCAATGCTGAGGCTGTGGTAATTGAGTTGGGAACCCAAATTATCTATATTTGCTAGGCAGCCTCTCTCTTCTTTAATTACAGAAGAGAAAGACTGTCAACATGAATTTTTTGGTTCATGAAGAATGTCACTGGAGCCGGGGGTGGTGGCGCACGCCTGTAATCCTAGCACTCGGGAGGCTGAGGCAGGAGGATTGGTGCGAGTTCGAGACCAGCCTGGGCTACAAAAGTGAGCTCAGGACCAGCCTGAACTGCATAGTGAGACCCTGTCTCAAAAAGACAAAAAAAAAAAAAAAAAAAAAAAAAGAATGTCACTGGATCTAGAGCTGGAATCTTGGGACCTCTGAGCCAGGGTTCTCACTCTTAGTCCCAAAGGCCCAGGACTCGGTCACTTCTCCATGACTGGCTGTTCAGTAGGTGGCACATCTGGACTCAAAGTCAGGCTTACGCCATAAGTTCATGATTCTTTAAATATCAAATTTTTTAGAGTTTCTACTGAAAAAAAAAAAAAAGTATGTGTGCTTGGACAGTGCCACATCTGTAAACCTTAAATTAAAATAGAAAGTTAGGTCACAGTCTAGAATATGAGGGCAAGATTAAGAGATTTTGTTTTCCCTTTAAGTGATTAAGAAATGTGTGATCTTAATGCACAATCTTAATCTTTTAATGTGCAATTAAAAGAAACTGACCTCCTATGAGGCTGAGGCAGGATAGTCATGAATCTGAAGCCAGCATAGGTTACATAGCCAGACCCTGTCTCAAATATACAAATATAAACAAACAAACAGTCCAATTCATGTGTGCCTAAATTAAGAAAATAAGGTGCTGGTACCTTTTATGTATTATCTGTCTCGATATTTATAAATAAAAACTAACACAAGGGATACTACAAAATGTGAAAGCTTCCAATACAATAAGTTCACTACTCACATCCACAGTCAGAACATCTTTCCAGAAGGAATATCGGTTTCTGTCTCTCATCTCCCTTTTACTTTGGTTAAAATGAAGTGCTCTGGTCTCTACTTACAGCACAGAATGTAGCCTGGAGTGTTTACAGTTTGAAGTGTGATCAGTGTCAACGAGACTGAAATTCAACAGACTTAGAAGAGGAGCAGTCACACACTCTGGGAAGTTCTCTGGCAGTCGTTCCTGATTGTGAGCTCTGCAGAAGCTTAGCAACCCTGCTTGCTGTGTGAAGCCAGGAGAAGCCATGGCCAGCTCTCACCATTCCAGCCACAGTCATGAGGTGTTTGCAGAGCTGCTGCAGGATACAGTGGATGCCAGAAAGTGGCTCTGCTCTTTGCTCCTTCTTGCACCACTCCTCAGAGATATATCTGTGTCAGGATGGACATCAAAGCCAAGATCACCAGCAGGACCCCCATCTCTCCTCATCTAGGGTGGCCTTCTCCTCCGGATTTTGATATGGAAAACCAAACAAAGTAATCCCTGAGTCCAGCTTATTTCTAATAGAGTCCTTCTCTTCTCTCATCCCAGTGTCCATTCCTTGAGTCGAAGCCATGCAGCCTTAGGCCATCAGGTAGCCTGGTTCTTCCCACCATTCAGAGAAAACCATTCTGCACAGCATGAAGCATTTCTAGCCACCCATTCACTCACTCAACAAGTAATTATACGCAGTATTCTATGCTAAGCACTGAAACATGGTCCCTGCCCTTACTTTTATTTACACTAGAAGACTGAGACAGTCAAAAGACAAGAGCACATACTGACATATATTAGTAGGCTTATATGTATATCCATGTTGATTGCATGTGTTAATTACATAACACATAAGTATAACTTTAAAATTGTGATATTTGTTATATGATGGATACTTTAAATGCTGAAAGGTAGAAAAATTGAGGAATTCCACCTTATATTGGGGATAAATAATAGGAGATGACATTTCACTGAAGACACAAATACTGAGAAGATACTAGTTCCTAAATGGAAGACAACAGATCCAGGCATGTATTAGGGTTCATTGGGGAAAGGTAACTAATACAGTACACTGTAAGTGGTTGATGCTGTAAGCAGAGATGTATTAGACTGACTACATGATTAGAGACTGACTAGCCACAGGTTGAGCTATAGGCTGAAGAGTCTGGAAAGCCAGTCCAAGATAATGAAAGCCTTAGAACAAGAGGGATGAGTGATGCAGCCCTGTGCGCAGGTGCGAGCGCTCCCATGGAGTCCCTGGTGAAAGTCTGCATTCAAAGGGGAGTGTGGAGTCTGATGTTCAGGAACATCCACTGCAGCAGCCACTCTGGGAGATCTGAGTGTGCGTCCAAGTTTCCCTCTTCTGGTTTGTCCTGTCATAGAGGTCCGCAGAGTACTGGATTGAGCCACCTGCATGCACTCAGTTGACTGACCTCCCTGCCATTCTTCTTTGGGGATACCTTCACAGACACCCCCAGAGGATTCCAGACATCTCTTAATCCAGTCCAATCTTGACAACCAAGATTCAGCATCACAGGCAGAAAGGGTATGTGCATGGACTATAAAAAAGGAAAAGCAGCTTAGCCAGTTTCTGGCCTCAGGCTCACCATCCATTCTGCGCTCCTGCATTTCAGTGTTTCTTCCGCGTTGCCTCAAGTGCGTGTTCTCCCACTTGCTCTTACCTTTCTACTGCTGTCAACATGAGTCCTGTTGAATCTCTGGAGTTCTCAGGACACTGTCCAGGTTGTGAGCACCTCACACCAGCCAGTCTCTGGGGAGAGGCCAATTTCCTGCAAACCAACATATCCTAGCAAATGCACTCAGCTGGGCTTTGTCTGACAGCAAAGCTTCTTCACAGACACCTTCACTGTACACTTGAAACTTGTTTTCAGAGGGCATTGGAGAGACAGCTCTTTGGAACCAGCAGATGTGATATTGAGAGGACTTGAAGGTGTATAAGTACCGTGAACAGTGGCTTTTCTTTGTCTTTTTCTTTCTTGAGTCAAAGTAGACTTCAATTAAGAAGGATCTCCTTAATTTCTTAATCTGAGAGCATGTAAAATGAAAGACCATGAAGACCTTCAGAGGGCCTATGCAGATCTTAAGACTACACCCAATAGTATCCTCTACATGTGAATGCCTGTTTTGTAGATTTGAGGATCAGGTGCAGATTCCATCAGATTCAGCATTCATTTGACAATTGAGTACTTAACCAGAACAAAAACATGCTATTGTGCATGAATCGATCAGGCCTTCCTACCTTCTACCCCATGCAAACCCTATAAAATTCCAAAAGAGGCTCATCAAGCTCTCTAGTCTTTCAAGAGCACTGTCATAAAACTCTTTTTACAATTACAATTTAAAAAAAATTTAAATCCAAAGCTTTTGAGCTATTGGTTACCCCTAGGTACTCCCTTCAGCACTGGTAGATGACATGTAATTCAGAACTTCCAGAGTGAGGAAGGAAAAAGATGGTGGGATGGAAGTGACATCTGCCACTCCTGGGTCTCTGGATGCAGCGTTGTCTGGAAGCAGCCTCTGCTTCACTTCTGCTACACTTCACAGATTAAACCTATATACCCTAAACATGTCTCAGCATGAACTGCAATAGAGGCAATTCATCTTCAGAGACGCTGCAACTCCTCTCCAAGTTAAAGAAGACAATAAGTCAAGGAAAAGGTTACTATAGTTTTAAATCTGCAGAGGATAAGACATGAAAAGAAGTGGGAGAACACATGACAGAGGAAAAACATGAAATGATGTTGGCCAAGTTGATGCCACCCAGATGACCTGAAAGCTCCTCAGTTGTGACTGCAATCATTGTAAGTATTGAGTGCATTCAAAAACATTCTCTCAGGCTTTCACAGAAAGCAAACTGGCCAAGCAATGGCTGTGACTCATCCCAAAGGCTGACACTAACAACAGTTCTACAAAGTACTGTCTATGGTCCCAAACTTAATCCTGAGGGGATTTGACCCTGGAAAATACAAAAAAAAAAAAAAAAAATGAATATTTTGTTATACAGGTCTTGCTTTGACTTGCCCTTGACCATCCAGCAAGAAAAAAAAATCCTTAATTACAATGCATGAAACGCAGAGCTAGATTGGTGAGATGAGCTTTAGGAGGCTTAGATTCAATAGCCTCCAATATTACAAGCTTCACTGGTGGCACACTGCAATTGCAGAACATTCGACTGTGTATGTATCTGCTTCCTCCTAGTCCAAAGAGAAGTATATTCTTTTCCTTTTTTTTCTTATTTTTTTCTTTTTTCTTCTAAGCAACATCAATAGGGAGGTGGGTCATCCCCACACACTGTACTCTGTAGAACGATTGTGAGGACAATATGCAATATGTCAACTTTCAAAAAAAAGAAAGGGGAAAAGAAAAAAAAAGTAATGTTGATTTAAAAGTGTTAATGTTTAATTTTTTGATCAATCTTATATACCTATATGTATTAATTTAAACTGATCTGATGATGAAAATATGTAATATAACCATTGTTAAATTTAAACAATAAAAATATCAAATCAAAAAAAAAATGTTTGAAGAGCAAATGATGTACAAAATTATCTTTACCAGTCTTGGGTTTTGGTGGCAAACAATCAAAAAAGGCCTCATTAATCAGAATATAGTGAAAGAACTGACTGAACAGGTATTGGATCCTTGAGGACTCCATAAGAAGGCTAGAGAACAAACCTGACAGAAGCAAATAAGAGCATGACCCAGATTCAGAACACTGTCCTCGATATGCTCACTGGTGTCAGGAGCCTCAGACTCACTTTCAGTACTGCCTCACCATTAGGCCCCCCAATTCTGGGGAATAGGACAAGTGCTTATGTAGTGGCAGTCACAAAGAGGCTCTCGCTAACTAGTCTTTGTACCATTTCTCAGTGACCCTCGAGAGATCTAGTGTCTAACCTTACTAGCTACCACCTATCCTGGGTTCTTCCCTAAATTGGATAGTATTCACATGGTAGCTTGTCAACAAAAGCCAGCACAAAGATTCTATTTAAGAAGCGATTATATGCATTGCTGTATTTGGAACTGTGAAGTCTCCCACATTCCATGTGTTAGAGACTGGGTTGCCAGCCCAAGACACCATGTGGAGGTGATGCAGCCTCCTAAGTTTGCCAGGAGCATGTTTTTGGTGCATGTTAAGAACCCATTTTTTTTTCTGTCTCTGTCTCTGTTTCTTTGTTCTCTCTCTGTCTCTCTGTTTACCTCTCTCTCTCTCCCCCCTCCCCCTTTGCTTCCTGCCTCCCTCTCCCACTTTCCTTCCTTTCTTGCTGCCATGAGGTGAGTGGCTTTCTTCTGGCCCAAGCACCTAGCCATGATGATGATTCCTCCTTATCACAGGCTCAAAGCAACAAGGCTTTTACCAAAGATGCACTGTTGACGCGTATGTGTGAAATTCCTTGGTGAGTCCCCAAGTCAAAGTAAGACTTGTAAGCCCTAGGGTTGCTGCTGCAGACCAGGCTTTCAACTGGAAACGGAGGGGCTCCATATAATAAAAGGCTGGTAAGAGGAACTCCAGTCCTCCCTGCGAAAGGAAGTAACTGGAGGGAAACTAAGTGTATTTATGCTAATGGCAGATGGAACTCCTGATGTAGTCATCCCTAGAGTAGATGACTCCACTTAACAGTTTTCCCTCTTCAGAAAGCCTACCTTGAGACCTCAGAAAAAGCAATGAGAACATTTTTTCATTAAATCAAAGAAGCTGTTTCCTTATGGGAATAAAATGATTCCTTGGAATCTAGATGTAAACACAGCTGAAAGAGCACAGAAAGTTAGAAAAATGTATGCACACACATACATTCTCCTCCCACACCCGTGTAACATATCCATTTACCCCACCTTTGCCAGAAACCTGAAAAGAGCCCGGCATTTCTGCCAGCCAGACCAGATGTCAAGAGAGCCCACACAACTAAAGGAGAAAGCGTTGTCTGGGCTGCCCAGAAATGAGCATTCTAGGGATGAGATGAGCTAATGGAAAATGAGATTAAATAAATAAATACTACCATAGTATATCTGAGTTCCCTGGGAAGTTTCACAGATGGAATAATTTACTCTGATAGAGCAAGGAACAAGTAATGTGGAAATAATGACATCCTAAGGTAAACCTTAACAACTAGGATTTTGACAAATCAAACACTGGCCAAGAGTAATGTGAGAGAAAAGCAAAATACCAAAATGCACACGACATGAACTGTGGTAGGTAGTTCCTGCGAGTTACCAGACGAGACGTTAAGGAGGGGTGGAGGCTGAGCCTCTTACCGTGGGAGCTTGCGTGGCACCCCAGGAGCTGGAATTTTATTCAGTTATAGGAGAGTCATGGCCTGTTTTACCAAGGAGAAAGAGATGACCTGATCTATGTTGTAGGAAAAATAGTTGGGGATTATATGAAGGATGCAAAATTTGGTTAGAAAGTAGGAGAGAAGCCAGCTGAAAGGTTATTGTGATAACGTAAGCAAGAATGCCACATGCATGGGGCAGGCCCAAGGCAAGAGTGTGAGGGAGGAGACACAGTGAGGACAAAATAGGCACCATGGAGCAACCATGAGACACACGGAAAGAAAGGAGTTTCTGAACATATAGCAAAGTATATAGACCGAACAGGAAAAAGGACATGAGAAAGGGTAAAAGCAAGCACCCTTTCCGAGATACACTGACACTGAGGTTTTGGTGGGGTGGTCCAGTGGTAGCAACCTAGAAGAAAATGGGTCCTGAGGTCTGAGTGAGTGCAGGATGGCAATAGAGGATCATGACAGAGAATGAGGACCAGGCGGACATGAGAAACTCATGGGCTCATCTATAAAAAGGACAAGCCCAAAAGGATCAGCCAGCTGAAGAGAAAAAGGGACAGACAAGAGGTGGCAGTAAAATCAGAAGAGCTCATTTCAGTCCTCAGAAAGGTTTCTTTACCTGACCAAATCTGTCTTCCACCTGATTCTTGGAAAATGTGACTGAATATCAGACATCTTTTACTGCAAGGTTGATGATCACAATACAATCTATCATAACCATAAGTGTGAGTACAAAGGTAGGTACTGATTTAAGGATTCTACAACTGGCTTATGTTAGCCTTGAAGTGGGAATGCATGAAATTCTATTTTCAGCCAAAGAAGAACAGAGCTAGGTGCCTTAGGGCCTGCTGTTTAGCTTATCATTTGTAATAACCTGAAAAGAGAACTCTAACTTTGGAGATTTGCATCCATATTTTAATTTAGCTCATACAATACATCCTTTGATACATCTGTTGAAATTGGACTGCAAAGTATTATTTTTGCTTCCAGCTGGGCCAGATTATCCAGCACAGTGGTCACCAAAATAATAAAGGAAAAAATAAAATAGTTCTCACAGAACCATTTATTAAAGATGCTATCTTTCCTCTAGTGAAGATGATTGGTTCTTTGTCACCTTATCTTTCAAAGATAAGGTGGCAGAGTTAGTATGAAGTTGTTTATATGTACTCCGATCTGTACCATTGATCTCTGGGTCCATTTCTTTGCCAGCACTATGCTATTTTTATAACAGTAGCATGCCAAAGATTAAAATTAAAATTAAAATTAGAGCCATATGCACCATGCACTAAATTAAAATCAAAATAGATCAAAGATCTAAATATTAAAAGAGAAACATTAAATCTGCTAGAAGATAGGATAGGTAGAATTGTTGGAGACATTAGTGCGGGCAAAGACTTTCATGAATAAAACCTCAATCGCACAGGAACTATCACAAAAAATCAACAAGTTGTATCTCATCTTTTTAAAAAATTTTGGCCCAGAGAGGGAAACCACCAACAGAGTAAAGAGAAAATTCATAATGTGGGAAAAATATTTGCCAGCTGTTTCTCAGACAAAGGATTAATAACTACAATATATGAAAAACTTGAAGTAATCAGACCCCTCAAATTCAAAGACCAGATCCAAAAACGAGCAACTAAAATGAGCAGATACTTCTCAGATGAAAAGTGCAAATAGTATATAAATACATGAAAAAATGTTCAACATCATTAGCCACTTGAGAGATACAAACTAAAGCATCAAGATTATATCTCTGTCTAGAAAGAATGTCTGTCTTTAAGAAATCAGTAACAAAGGCTGGTGGGATGGGGCTGTGAGGAAAAAGGAGCTCTTCTCCACTGTTGAGGAGAATATAGAGTGGCACAACTACTGTGGAAATCAAAAAATTAAAAACCAGAGGTTCAGTTTGACCCAGCTGGTCAACTTCTTGGTATCTTCCTGAAAGTATCAGAGCATCATACCACCATGACATACTAACACCCATGTTCACAGACACACAGTTTGTAATAGCCAAGTCTTGGAAACAGCACGAATGCCCATCAACCAATGAATGGATAAAGAAGATGTGGTCTTTTCGGCAATGGAATATTGCTCTGCTATAAAAAAGGATAAGCTGAAGAGATTCAACCGGAAGATGTGTGGTGATCCTCTGAGTCCATGTTCTATACTACTTAAGCATTCCCATGAAGACCACTGGCCTTGGCAGCAGGTCTCAGTGTAAGCACATGACTAGAAAAAGAAAATTTCTTCTCGCCTCAGTGTTTGCTCTCCAGTATTTGAACTTTTATAGGTTCATCCTGTCAGAAGTGCTTCTTTCAGATAATCTTTGGCTCCAAAAGATCTAGTTGTCCACAATGTGGCTCTCCTGGTAGAGTGGAAAATGTAAGTTACACATAAGCTTTCCTTAAAGTTGCAGAATCAAACAAATTATTTGTCATTAGTGTATTTGGAAGCTGCTTAGATGCATTTTTTGGTCTTACCACCACTGGTTTGCACAGGTACACTCAGAATCCCAATAACATTCCAGAAACATGGGGCAGTGGTACAATACATGACCTGTTAGCCAAAGCAGTCGAGACTTGCTTTGTTGGGCAAAGCTTTATTTCTAGAGTGATGAATTTTGAAAACCACTACAGACATGGCTCTGATTCCATTGACTTCTTACAAAAGTGTCATGAGCTCAGAAGAGGAGCCAGAGCACTAGCAGCTTGCCAGATCATTCTTCCAGACCCGCATGTTGTGGGCTTCCCTGTCATTGACTATTTCCAGAAGCTTCTGCAGACTCCCAGCTTGAGAAGACCACATTGTGGCTCCCAGGAGCGCAACAGCCAGTTACTTTGTTTAGGTCACTCCCGTAGTGACCTTAGCCGCATACATGACCCTAATAGCACTTCCTCTTTTATGGAGTCTTGGACTAGAGAAAACATTCCGAGATTCTGACACCTGTCACTTGAACTTACCACTGCTGTTTCACAGATAACAGATAAGGATGGTTTTTCAGTTTCAGAACAAAGCCTGGCCATGAGGACTCTTCACCAAAATAGAAAGTGCCCATCCTTTGTAGAGATCCATGGTTCTAGTGATTGCCATGCTTCCATTCAGAGCTCATAGAGTCTTGTTTCATATATGGGCAGAAATACACCAAAAAAGTTGGGCAAAGAACTTGCCATACAAGGTCATCAGCTGAGCATAGTTCACAGCAGTCATCACAAAAGTAGAATTCCTGATTCTAATTTATTCCCTTTGAAAATGCAACATCCCCTTGAAGAAAGTACTATAGTATGCATTACAAATAGGTACTCTCCAGAGGACCTTCTGTGTTGCCAGCATCGCAACATAGACGTCACTAGCCATCAAGAGATATCTCCCTGCTCTTCACCTCCATCACACAGACCAGAAGAGGTAGCCAATGGTTCCCAGGACTCTCACCCTGTGTCTTGGGATGATCTTCCATTATCCAAAAGCCTGGACAAGTTTCTAGCATTTGTTGAAAGTGAGATTGCTAAAACCCCAAGAAAAGGCAGGAATAGGAAACATAATACAGATGATGACATAGATAAATCCCATGCAGACTACACCAAGTCATTTCTATCTCCCCAGAAAAATACTATAGCACTATGACCAATGCCCTCATCTTTAACATCATCGCAAGCAACACACAAAGCAAACTACCACAGATAACTTCCTTTCCTGCTGTGGGGCAAATCAAGGTTCTAGTATTGAGCCGGGCGTGGTGGCTCACGCCTGTAATCCCAGCACTCAGGAGGCTGAGGCAGGAGGATCCGTGCGAGTTCGAGACCAGCCTGGTCTACAAAACTGAGCTCAAGGCCAGCCTGAACTGCATAGTGAGACCCTGTCTCAAAAAGGCAAGAAAAAAAAAAAAGGTTCTAGTATTGAAAAGGAGCCACAGGCAGTTAATCCAAAAGATGCTGCCTCCACAAGCAGTAATGGAACCACAGAGGCTATATCTGCAAGCAGTAGTAGAGAAGGTATTCCACAGCATTGTCTACCAGCACCTTCTGTTGGCTGTGTTTCTATTTTCAAAAGATTTAGAAACAACCATTACTCTTAAGACTATCCAAGTTCTACCACATAGACACAAAACTACACTTATACCTAGTACTTCAGAGAGTGATCATTACATTGGTATCAAATATTTTAGGGAATGTAGAAAACAGTCATTTTCAGAAATGAATGAAAGGATAGCAATATCATACTCTAAGACACACAGTGATGTTTCTGATCTTTGCAAATTAGAAAACAAACTTTGTATGTGGTTGAAAAGCCAACATAACAAGTTTACAATTTGTAGGAAATTTCCATTTCCTTTAGAAACTCTTTTCACTAGTCCAGATATCAGTACAAATGTATTGAAAGAAATGACATATGGACAGATCAATAATAATTTAACACGAAGCTCTCCTGGTCATGAAAATAGCTATGATACTTCTGCTGATCTCTTTGGTGATATTGCTAAAGATACAGAAATTACCAAAAACTCAAAGGACATTTTGCTATGGTGGGAAACTTCTTTGGAAGACAATCATCTTAGTATATGTGCTGGCAAAGCAAGCCCAGAAAATCATCCTGAAGAGTCTGTATTTTTCACTAAAATCACTTCGTGAAAACTGCACCCAGTCCTCACAGAAATTATTGCTGCAAAGCATATCTGCCTTCAGGTATCCAAGAACATATTCTTCTCTGTCCCATCTTCAGCCAGACTTGGAATATGACCTTGAATATAGCCAAAATTTATTTCCATGTTCACAGTGAACTCTAGTGACAGGACTGTGCCGCATAAGAACTTGTGGGATACATGGATTTATCAAAAAGTTACCTTCCTTTTCTGCAAAGCATAATAAAACACAAATTTCTCCTGAAAATGACATGCAACAAGCTGTTCCAAGTTGTCTGTAAAATATGAAAATACATAGCCAGAAAGCCAGAAGCCCTATTGTACTTACTATTACACAACCAGAGACTTTTAAGCACTGTACTATTGCTTTGAAAATGCTATGTATCAGTGGGTCCCCACCACCACCACAATGAAAGGGTTCTGTTCAGATGTGCATTGGTTCCAGGTCCTGAGTTTTAGGAAGCACCTTGCTGCCCATGATTCCCCTGAGCAGAAAGAGGTACCAAGAAAGAAATTGAAACTTGTCAAACAGAGAACTGATACCTGTTTCATTAAGAAGAAATTACAAGCCTTTTTTTTTTTTTTTTTCTTAGAACTGGAGATTGATCTGAGACCCTTGCACTTGCCAGGCAAGCACTTACCCTACTGAGCTATCTCCCCAGCCTCCTTATTAAGAAGAAATTAAAGAATATGTTTACAGCAAGAGGAGCAAAACAGAAAGCTCCTAAATATAATTATAAAAGTTCAGGCCAGGTTTCCAAAGAGTCAGTTTTTGGAGTCAATTCTTTTTCAGAAAATGGGCTACCTGCAGTGTCTGAGACAAAAAGTGCTTGGTCACCTGAGTTGTTATCATAAAAAATTACCAGAGTCTAATTCCTAAACTTCTAACTACTGGCAAATCTCGAAACTTTTGCCTCTAATGTCACAAAACCTACTCTCTACATTTTGCGCACTTGAAGGGGAAACAGAAGAGGACTGGGTGCTGTTGGGTTTTTTTAATGTAAAGCAGTTGTTCATGTTTTATCCAGTACATTGTTATTAAAATACTTAAGCACTTTATACTACACTATTAATTTTATTTTGATAATATTGTTCATTTTCCTTCAAAAATATTTGCTAAATGTTACAGGTACATCCAGATATAAAGTCTTTACAAACAATAAGAACAACAATAAATTAATAATAACAATAATAATAATAATAATATAAAAAGGATAGGCTTGAACTATTTCCAAGTAAGTGGATGCACCTTCAGAACATATTTTTAAGTGAAAGCATACTTTTAAATTAAAAAAAAATGAGCCAGGAATGGTGGCGGACACCTGTAATCCCAGCACTCAGGAGGCTGAGGCAGGAGGATTGGTCCAAGTTCGAGACCAGCCTGGGCTACAAAAGTGAGCTCAAGGCCAGCCTGAACTGCATTGCAAGACTCTGTCTCAAAAAGACAAAATAAATAAATAAATAAATAAAATAATAATAATAATTAATTAAATTAAATTAAATTTAAAAAAATACAAAACCCTAGGCTGATATAGTGTAAGGGCTAAGTGAGCAGGGAGAAGGCAGCAAAGCCATGCCCAGAGGTCAAGTGTAAAGGACTTCCCAGGACCCAGCCCCTCTCAGACAGATGGTGAACCCACAGGAAGCCCAAGTGTGGAATGTGCTGCATCCCAGGCAGCAGGCCTTCCATCCAGGAAAGGGCTGAATCAAAGCATCTCAGACTTGAACTTGAGAGGATATTAGGATCACCTGTGCTTACTAAACACAGATCTCTGCTCCCACAACTGAAGCTTTTTTTTGGAAGTCTAAGATTCAATCTGAGAATTTACATTTTCAAGTTTCCAGGAAAAGCTGATGCAGTTTAGCTGGAGTCCCTTTGTAAAGCACTGACTAAAAAGCAAGAAACTGTGGTGCAACAGAATGGTCAGCACCATAAAATAATCATCTCAAGAAAAACAAGAGGAGCCTTGAGTCCTTGACTGACCTTGTATAACTCAAAGATCTTGTGTCCTGCCAGCTCACCCAGGGAGCCTTAGCTTGGAACAGAACAAGGCACTGCCTTCAAGGTGGGGTCTGTAGACACAAAGAGAGCTGGCCAACCCTGCTCTCACACTACCAGGGGCACGGAGCCCATGGCATGTGAAGAGAGGCCAGTGAGCATTCATTTTCACTGGGCTCATGTCAGCTTCCCCTCACAGAGGACAGGACTGACCTTTACCCCTGGTACCTAGCACACAGGAGAGGCAGGTACATAATTAATTAAATTTATTAGCTGTCGAGTAATCTGCTCTAGTCCAATGTCAACTAATTTTCCTTTCTCCATCATCTCCCTGCAAAAAAAAAAAAAAAAAAAAAAAAAAAAAAAAAAAAAAAAAAAAAAAAAAAAAAAAAAAAAAAAAAAAAAAAAAAAAAAATCGCACACAACACATCACTAGAGGGCCTGCTCCTTGCCTTTTTATGTAAATATTGGAAATCAACCTTGGAAAATGCTAGATCACTTTTCTACTAGATTAGTTCAAGAATTAAGCAACAGATTCGTTGAGATTTAAGTCTCTCTCTCCCTCTCCCCATCTTACTCTACTCCTGACATGCATTATCACACAAAACATAAAATTTTGAAGGCAAAACTAAAGAGATAATTAGCAAAATAATCTCATGGAGGATGCAGGCAGTATGATATTTTGGTGTCAGATGATTCAAGTGTTGCACATTTTGGAATTGAAATGGAAAATCCTAAACCAGCTGCCCAGTCCTTCCATGTTTGTTGCCAATGTTTACTTCAATTCTGGTAACGTAGGAGGCTCTGGTTCATCTGAAACTTGGCCTAGAAGTGAGGAAATGCTGTGACTTCCCTTACTCTGAAGATGAAAAAGGTATGCAACACAACACTGCATCCCAGGTATGAAAGTGGAGCCACGTTTGAGGACAAGGGCTCAGGGAGAACGGCCTCTGGAAGCATCCATGAGAGCTCTCTTCCTGAGAAAAGAGTGGTAGAGGTGGAAACTCTCGCCATGGAAAGGCTTGTGCAAGATGCAGAGGATGTGAGGCAGCCACAGGGTGAGGGAGGGTGAGAAGGTCCTGAGAAAGGCAATTGTTCTTGTAGTATGGCCTCTCTTGGTGGCATCTTTCCAGTGGTTTCATTCAGATACCACCTTGGGTGGCTGTATTGGAAACTATAGTTGAAAGATATCATGGTGATGGAATGATGCAGGATCTGAGACGCCTCAGAGCAGCATGTCAAAAAGGACACTAGGTTCCCACCAGCACCCAGCTCCGTCATCTCTCCTTCTGCTTAAAACACTGAGGCTATTATAACACAAGAAGACGTCCCCAACACACCTGGAAGGGAAAGGAACGTAGGTTAGGGACTAAGAAAAGACACTTGGGTTTGGGGATAATGTATACAGGATGAAAATGATGACTATCAAGCAGGACACTACTAGATTCTACCCATCAACCAGATCCCTGCAAGCCCTGAGTTAGGTCATTCGCCAAAAAAATTCACATTGAGAACACAAAATGCAATTACGCCTGTAGAAACAAAGCTAATTACTTCCTTTAAAGAGCATCAGAATAATGAACTCAGAATTTGCTATAAATACATTTCTGTTGGTTTAAAGAATGTTTTGCAGGTAACTGACTCTGAGTTGACCGTTCCAGGGCAATTGTGCAAGTAGGGATCATCATGCACACAAACAAAGTCCAAGGTGTTTTTGAACATGCTGTCGAGAAAGTGAACTTCCTGAGGCAATAAAAGTTGAAAAACTTATACAAATTTACAGAATTAGTGAGACAGTGTAAGCATCAAATGTGATAATAAGGCATTGGCACAATCTGGACAGAATCATGGGCAGCACTATTTATAGATAATGCTGTGTGCACCACAGGTGGATCTGACCTGTCCTGAAAGTCCTGTTCATAGTTCTCTAAAATACACTCTAGTTTCATCACAGTATTTCCAGATATTATTGGCAATTAAATCCAGAAACTCTGGTACTAGTTTTTCTTGGGGACTTCTGAGGATTGTACCTTTAGCCAGCCATTTCCTCTCTGGGTACTACTTTCCTCTTGTATAAGATGAAAGTGTCAACCAAATTATTTCAAACATGCCCTTCTTCTTTAATATTCAATGAATCCTATAACTTTTCTTTTATAGATATATCGCCTTTGTTTTTAAAGCAAAAGCTATGCAGGTGACAAATTGCATGGGGAATAACTTCATCTTTTTCTTTATAAAGAAAGATATCTTTGATAAAGTTTATAAATAAACCATAAGTGAAACCATTAAACTCAGCTGACCTCCCCATTCTGTAGCTCCACCGAGCTGCACAGGAACGTCTTCATGTTCCATGAGGCTCAACTGACTGACCAACATTCCCACCCTCCAGCATCGCTGACCACACAGGAGCAAATCCCTGTGCCACACAGCCAGCCAGACCGACCTCCATCTTCTCTGGACCCAGCATTCCCAGTTTGTGAAAGGAAGGTAATTAGTCAGAACTTAAGTGAGCTAAACTAAATACGAACTCTCAATTTAATATCAGCTGAGCTACACAGACATAAAGATCGCTATTACTGTGTAAAATACAAACTCACTACTAACAAAAGTTTATCACCTGCTAAATATCACTACCCACTACTAGTGTTCTGAACTAGAGCTCTATAAATACAAAAGTATAACTGCCTTCACCATATAATCTCTTTTATGTAACAATTATGCTAATGGTATAATTACACCAAGCTCCGCACCAAAGGTCAGAGGACAGTGTCCTACACAATGACAATGAGAAGGAGCAAAATACAATCTCAGGACCCAAGCCCACCCCAAAAAAATGCAGGAGACACTAACGTAGAAGAAAATGGAAATCATACAACTGAAATCTCTGAATTAATAGTGTATGAAGTAAAAAAAAAAAAAAAACTTCAAAAAGGTATAGAGGCTATCAGGTCAGAGATAATCTCTGAAGCAAAAAAGAACCCTCTGAATTAACAGCACTGGAAGTAAAGAAATATCTGCAGATAGGTATAGAGAAAATCAGATCAGAAATAATCTCTGGAGCAGAAAAAGAAGTCTCTGAATTAATAGCTTTGAAGTAAAGAAACAACTGAAAATATGTATAGAGGAAATCATATCAGAAATAATCTCTGAAAAGCTGGGCATGGTGGCGCAAGCCTGTAATCCCAGCACTCGGGAGGCTGAGGCAGGAGGATCGGTGTGAGTTCAAGACCAGCCTGGTCTACAAAGAGAGCTCAAGGCCAGCCTGAAATACATAGAGAGACCCTGTCTTAAAAAGACAAAAAAGAAATAATCTCTGAAGAAAAAAAAGAACTCTGAATTAATAGCATCTGAAGTAAAGAGACAATTGCAAAATGGTAGAAAGGAAATCAGATCAGAAATAATTTCTCAAGTAAAAACAGAAAAGATAACTATAATGAAAGAATTAATAACTGCTTCTGAAGAGGACACTGATAAAAATTAGAGATTAGAAAAACTTTGAACTCCTTGAACGAGCAACATAAGAAAGAAATAGATCACATGAAGCAGACTCAAAGAGATACATAGGAACTTAAAACTTCAGTGACAAGTTAGCAATGCCTACTGAATGAAAGTGAAGACAGAGTCTGAGATCTTGAAGACAGTGTTGCATCTAGTGAAAAGGTAAGAAAAGGTCTCTTAAAAACAACTAGGATACAGGAAAAAAAATCATTCAGTATCTACATGATGATGGAAAGATGAACAATGTGAGATAAATTGGCATCAACAAGAAAGAAGGACTTAATACAAATGACATAAAAAGAATATGAGAAGAAATATTAACAGAAAGTTTCCCAAATATGACGAAACAATATGGTGGCTGAATGACTGAAGCATGTAGAACCCCAAAAAACATCAACACAACTAAAAACATACCCAGACATATAATAGTCAAGATCGCAGAAACCCAGCACAAGAATAACATACTAAAAGCCACTAGAGAAAAGAAACAGATCACATTTCACAGAAAAAAAAATCAGAATAATGGCAGATTTCTCTTCACAAACCATGGACTCAAGAAGAGCATGGAGCAAAGTTCTTAAAAACCTACATGAAAACATATTCCAGCACAATACGCCGCAAAACTCTTTTTCAAGTTTGGAGAAGCAACATACATCCATGATAAAGAACAACTAAAGAATTTCATGATGACAAAGCTAACCATGTACACACTACTAACACATATTCTAGATAGGGACAAAAATGACCAGAACTTTACAAATGAGAATGAAAAGAACCAATCCAACAGGGCAAACAATTAAACACAGGGGATCAAGGGGTAACCAACAGCATGTAAATAAAATGGCAAGCATAAATCAATACATCTCAGTTATAACCATCAACATAAATGGTCTCACTGAACCAAGTAGAAGAAATAGACAGGCACAGTGGATTAGGACAGAAAGCCCAACCATATGCTGTATACAAGAAACACATTTAACTCATAAAGAACTTCATAGGCTGAAAGTCAAAGGATGAAAAACAGTGCCACATGCCCCAGCAACTCAGAAAAAATCAGAGGTAGCAATCCTACTCTCAGATAGTCTCAACTTCAAACCAAGAATGATCAAATGAGATAAAGAAGGCCACTACATACTGGTTAGGGCAAAAATTCAAGACAAAGAGATAACACGCATTAATATGTATGTACCTAACAGGAGCATCCAGCTATATAAGACAAATCTCAATGCACACTCTTAATGAAAACTCTAATATCCAATACCACAATCCTAATATGAGACTTTAACAACCCCTTACCCCAAAAAGATAGGTCAAGCAGACAAAAAGTTAGCAAAGAAATAACATAACTGAGCCAGTTTTTGGAACAAATGGACTTAGTGGACATATACAGAGCGTTCCACCCAGCCACTTCTGAATATACATTTTTTTCAGTTGCTTATGGGGCATTTTGTAAAAGAGACCACACACTAGTCCCTAGGTTGTGCTTACATATATGCAAGAAAACTGAAATTATCCTATGCATATTGTCTGACCACAGTGCAATGAAACTGGAAATAAATGACAAAAGAAAAGACAAAAACCTGATAAACACATCGAAATTAAACAGCACTCTCCTCAGCAACCAATGGGTTACAGATGAAATTGAACAAAAAATTTAAAAATATCTACAATTTAATGAAAATTCACACACAAATTATCAGAATTTGTGCAATGCTTAGAGGGAAATTTATAGCTCTGAACTCACACATTAAGAAAATTGGGGCTGGGTGTGGTGATGCACGGCTATAATCCTAGCACTTGGAAGAGTGAGGCAGTAGGATCACTGCAAGTTTGACGCCAGCCTAGGCTACAAAAGTAAGCTTAAGGCCAACCTGAAATGCATAGTGAGACCCTGTAGCAAAAAAGAAAAAGAAAAGAAAACCAATCAGGAAAAGATAATTTATCTGCACTCTAATGCTGCACTTCAATCACCTAGAAAAGTAAGTGCAAACCAATTGAAACCACAAAGATGGGAGGAAACTATAAACATTAAAGCAGAAATTAATTCAATCAAGATAAACAAAATAATATAAATAATTAATGAATGAAAAAGATGGCTCTTTGAATACTTAAATAAAATTGATAAGCCCCTAGCTAACCTTATCAAAAAGAGGAAAGAAAGACTAAATTCAAGCAATAAGGAATGAAAAGGGTGAAATTACTACAGACCTAGTGGAGCTTCAGACGATCATTGTTGCTACTTTGAGAATCTTTACTCTCACAGAATTAAAGACACAGATGAGATGGACAGATTCCTAGCAAGGTACAAATTACCAAAACTGAATCAAGAAAATGTAAGAATGTTCAACAACCCAGTAATAGCCAATGAAATACAAAATGTATTAAAAAGCCTACCTACAAAGAAAAGTCCAGGACGTGATGGATTCACCACTGAATTCTACGAGAAACTTATAGAAGACATAATTCCAATACTCCTTAAACTCTTCAATAAAATTGAAAAGGAAGCAATCCTCCCAAAACCATTCCTAGAGTCAAGTATTACACTGATACCAAAACCAGAGAGATGCAACAAAAAAAGATAACTATATGACAATCTCTCTCATGAACATAGATGCAAAAATCCTCAATAAAATCCTCACAAATAGAATACAGCAAATCATTAAGATAATACACCATGACCAGGTAAGTTTCATCCCTGGGATGCAAGGATGGTTTAACATATGCAAATCTATAAATGTAATGTACTATACCAATACAACCAAATCCAATATCACGTGATCATCTCAATTGATTCAGAAAAGGCTTTTGACAAAGTCGAACACTCATTTGTGTTTAGAGTTCTACAGCAAATTGGAATATATGGCCTCTACCTGAGTCTGATAAAAGCCAGTTATGACAACCCCAAGGCTAACAATTCTAAATGGGGAAAAAGTAAAGTCTTATACTGTCAGATCTTGTACAAGACAAGGATGTCCTCTATCATCACTCCCATTCAATATAGTTCTGCAATCATTAACTACAGCCATTGCACAAAAGAGAAAAATAAAAGGAATAAGAATAGGTAATGAAGAAGTTAAACTATCATTATTTGCAGATGACATGATAGCCTACTTGGAAGACCCAAAAACACTTCACGAAGAAGATACTGAAATTAACACCCAAGTTCAGTACCACAGCAGGATACAAAGTCAACATCCAAAAGTCAATAACATGCCTCTACACAGATAACAAACACACTGAGAGGGAAATTAGAGAAACGATATCTTTTACAATACCACCAAAAACAAAATGAAATACTCAGGAATTAGTTAGCTAAAGAAATAAAAGATCTTTTCAGTGAAAATTACAGTACACTGAAAAAAGAGACTGGAGACAATTTCAGTGAATGGAGAGATATTCCCGGCTCCTGGATAGGAAGAAACAACATTATGAAGATGATCATACTCTCTAAATTGTTATACAGATTTAATGCAATCCTTATCAAAATGCCATCAACATACCTCACAAACCTGGAGAAGCCATTCCTAAAATTTATTTGGAACCAGAAAAGACCTAGAATAGCAAAGACAATCCTGTGTAGCAAAGACAAGGCAGGAATTACAATTCCTGACTTAAAGTTATACAAGGCCACAATGATAAAATCAACATGGTATTGACAAAAAAATAGACCTGAGGATCAATGGAACAGATTAGAAAATGCAGAAGCAAATACAAACACATTCAGCCACCTTATCTTCGATGAAAGGGCCAAACATGTTCACTGGAAGAAAGATAGCCTGTTTAACAAATGGTGCTGGAAAAAACTGGCTCTCTACATGTCAAAAACTAAATCTAGACCCAAGTCCATCACTATACACTAAACTAAATTCAAAATGGATTAAAGATCTAAATATTAAAACATAAACACTACATCTCTTGGAAGACAAAGCAAAAGTAAAGCTTCAAGACATCAGGGTAGGCAAACAGTTCATGGACAAAAATCAAAAAGCACATGTAACACTTGAAAGAATCAACAACTAGGACCTCCTCTCACTAAGAAGTTTTTTCACCTCAAAAGAAATTACCAACTGCCGGACGTGGTGGCTCACTCCTGTAATCCCAGCACTGGGAGGCTGAGGCAGGAGGATTGGTGCGAGTTTGAGACCAGCCTGGGCTGCAAAAGTGAGCTCAAGGCCAGCCTCAACTGCATAGCGAGACCCTGTCTCAAAAAGACAAAAAAAAAAAAAAAAAAAAAAGTACCAACAGAGTGAAAAGACAATCCACAAATTTTGAAAAATATTTAACTAATAAATATTCAGACAAAGTTCATCTAGAATTTATAAACTAAAAAAACATTAGGGTTTCAAAATTCAATGATCCAATCGAGAAATGGGCATCTGAGATGAACACACACTTCCCAAAAAAAGAAATATGACAAGCCTATAAGTACATGAAAAAATTCTCCACATCACTAGCCATTTGTAAAATGCAAATTAAAACACTTAGATACCATCTCACTCCAGAAAGAAGGGCTATCATAAAGAAATCAAACAACAAATGTTGGAGAGGCTGTGGGGAAAAAGGAACACTTCACTTCTGATGGCAATGCAGACTTGTGCAACCATTATGGAAATCAGTCTGGAGACTCCTTAAGAAATTAGGACTGGAAATCTCATTCAATCCAGCTATCTTCCTACTGATAATTTTCCCAGAAGAACTGAAAACATCATATCATAGTGATGTTTGTCCACCTAAGTTTATAGAAACACAATTTGTGGTAGCCAAATCATGGAAACAACCAAAATGTCCATCATCTGAAGATTGCTTGAAAAAGATGGGGTGTTTTTAATACAATGAAATATTATTCAGCTGTAAAGAATGATAAACTAGAAGACCTCATATGTAAGCAACTATATCTTGAAGATATACTCATAAGTAAAATAGAGCAGAACTACATGTGTAAATATCATATAGTCTCCCTAGTGCACAAATACAAAAGAAGAAATACAAAGGGAAAGGCATAACACAGCTGAATGGAAATCAAGTATTTAAGCATTAAACAACAAAAAGTCAGCATGTATGAAAGTTAGGAAACTTGGCAGGGCAAAAACCATGCACCTATATACCAGGATGAATTAGACAATGGTCTTATGAATCTCCAACAGGTTTTTAACACTCAGAGTAGCAACGTGTAGCACTAAAACTATGCTTTGCATGCTTGTCATTCTGGTCTTCTAGATGTGTGCTGCTTCTAATATAATTTCAATTATTGCTGTACTCTATCTCAAGTAAATGTTTGTTTGAAAAGAAAACAAAAAAGTGTAATTAATGAGAAAACGAGACAAGGAAAAATGCCACAGGATCGACCAGTTACAATTTAGTATATGCTTAGATTTCTAAATTCCTGTTTAAAAAAGTGTAACGGTTTTTAAATCACATTCTATAGGGATTTATTAGAATATCAATGATTGATGGAAAATACTGGTCCTAAGTCTAAGGCATTTAATATTTAGACAGAGATGATAAGCTCAAGTACCTATGTAATAGAGTAATAGTATCACTAAGCTTCTCCTCTGGAGGGTTAAGAACCTAAGTTTTCAAACCAAAAATTAGAGATGAAGAAGGGCTACAAGGATAGCCAATATTTTGGCCCTAGCCCTTCAAGATCAGTGAGAATTCTGGACATAAGACAACCTGTACTGTAACATCCTATAACTCAGTGGTGTCCCAAATTTTCTGTTCAAGATTATGAGGCCACAGAGGAAAGAGGCTGATGATGTGTAGTGTGCCTAGGGAGAGTGACCTAGAGAGAACGCACTCTCTCAGGCTTTCAGAGAGCAAACTGGTCAAGCAATGGCTGTGACTCATCCAGATGGCTGACACTGGCAAAAGTTCTACAAAATGCTGTACAAGGTTTCATGGTAAATCCTGAGGGCATTTGACTGACCTTGTCAAATATGAAAATTACATGTTTTGTTATGTAGGTCTTGCTTTAACTTGGCCTTAACCACCCAGCAGAAAAGTTTAACCGTGAGGCATAAAATGTAAATCCCAGATTAGTATGCTGAGCTTTAAAATGCTCAAGTCAACAGCTTCTGACATTGCCAGTTCTGCTCATAACCCAATATTGTTATGGAATATTGCTCTACTTTCTCTTAGTTCAATAAGGAGAAATATTTGTACCAATAGTATTTGGAAAAGTTATCATGTCTGCATCTTGTACTCCGAACCACTACTATGAAGACAACAATATGTGTTATATCAATTATTGTGGCTGTCCTACTAACATGCTTTAAAACTTGTCTCAATGTTATTTCTTACTAAAAATTAAAATCAAAATAAAATAAAAAGCTTAACTTATGAGTTCCAGCTCTAATTCTCCCCCACTTTCTCTCCTCCTCTCTCCCCCTCAATCATTCTTAGCTTGCCAACTTAGCAAAACATCTTTTACTGACATGTTTGTTCATAGCAAGTATATAGCCCTCCTTGATTTGTGTTTTCTCCTGATTTGCTTCTTGTTCATTCTATATTGTTCATGGAGTGCTCTCCACACTACAGTGCATAGATTTTCCTCATGCTGGAGGTGGATGGATCCCTGTGGTTTCAGCTAAGCTAATACATGCTCTTCTCCTCCTC
>PVJA010005308.1:0-79885 GCA_004027025.1 Myocastor coypus | reverse complement strand
AGGAGGAAGAGGAGGGGGAGGAAGAGGAGGAGGAGCAAGAAGATGAGGAAGATCTTCCTACAGGAAGATGCTGAAGCTCTCGCTGCCCCATGGAGGGAAACCCAGCCGTTCAGAAGCTTGGGGCCAAGGAGGATGGTTAGGGCCGTCAAGGCCTGGCAGGCAGTCACAGCTGGGGAGCCAGATGGTCCAGCTGCACTGTATCTTTGCTTTCCCCTTTTGCTATTTCCAAGTATCTCAAAAAGAATTACTTGAAGCAAGTTTCAACTTTGTCTTCCTTGTGCCATGGGAAGAAAGGAGATTCCATCCCTCCCCTGAGGCTGAGTGTTAGAGACAGTGAGTTAGTTTTAGCAACAGCCATATGGAAAATCCCAAAAGGAAGATGACTCTTAGATACAGACAAGAAACATGGGCCACCTACGCCATATTATCAGGAAGATCCTTTGCAACAGCCACTTTGGGGGCTCTTGTCTTATTTTTATGAAAGAAAGTAGCATTTTTATAGTAAAATATGTAAAAAGTTCATTGAGACTCATTCTCTTCTCCTTCTACAAGGACAACGGGGGCAGAGGAAGTGAGGGGGTCACCCAAATGCTTATGTCAGCAGTGGAAGTCTGTCTTTCTCCCCAGATCTCCTATAGGATGTCAAGATAGATAAGTGACCTAAGTGGGGTGCTCTGGGTGATAAGGGAAATGAGGAATGGTCTTTGTCACTGGATCCCTTCCTATTCCTGCTCTTTTCCAAATTATTCCTTGTAATATTTCTCCACTATCCTAGGGATCCATGGCAAGTACTTCACAAACATCACTTGTATTCAAATCCCCCATTTATGAACAAGGAAACTCAAGGACATGCAGATGGTTAGCAGTGGACTCCAACCCAAGCAATGCAAACTACAACCCCCAGGGGATGTCCCATGGTCCACTTGTGTGTAGCCACTGGGTCTCCAGACAGACAGGTAGAGGCTGGGGCTGCTGGCTTTTCCTTGTTGAGGGTCATGGAATGGAATATAATGGTATGTGCCCTGAACAGTAGTAGGAATGACCCCAAGCAACTCCGTCGCACTCTGCAGGACTGGGTCATGCTAAAGCATCCATGCAGAAGCGTCCATGTTGGCTTCAAGAAGAGTGCTCTAGCGATGCGCCCAGCAGCTATGAGGTGGAGCATCAACCCTATTTTGACGTACTTTGTATGGAAAAGTTTGATATTATTCAAATCCATTAGTGTGGGGCCCAGCAGGATGGCTCAGTGGTCTAAAGAGCCTGCTTGGGAAAGCTTGGGAGGCTGCAGGGACCGCGGTTCGATTCCCGGCACCACAGGCTGCGCCAGCCCTGCCCTGAGGGCAGTCTGAGCTGGCCATAAAAATAAATAAATAAACAAAAGTTCTGAAACAAGAAAAAATAAAATAAAATTTTAAAATTCTTTTAAAAAAATCCATTAGCGTGATCATAGGATATTTTAGTATTATATCTATCAATGAAAGAAAAGGATTCTGAGAGTCTTTAAATATGGCCTAGGAGATGCCCTACTCCCTGCATATCTATTTGAATTCACCAGCTCAGGACAAAGCACCACCCTTTACAGCAAGGGAAGGATTTTGGGTTCCAAGTGCCCAAGAAGCACGGCATAGGCCCTATTATGGTTTGTGTTTAGGTGCCCCCCTAAAGCCTCATACAGTGCTGCGGCAGTGGGCTTCGAGAGAGTTTGTGATTAATTCATGATCCAATGTTGGGGTTATGGGTATGAGTACTACGCTTGCCCTGGGGCAGATAGACTAAAGGCAACACAAGGAAGGGAGAGAGGCTTGTCTTTGCTTATGCCTGTACCGCTCCTCCTCCCTATATCCTCTTGCTGTTTTCTACCTCCATAAACTGCCATCCCCTGCCAGGTGCCACTCTGTCTTGAAACCAGCTGAGTATGGACTGAAATCTCCACACACTGAAAGCTAAATAAACCTTTGCTTCCTTCATCTTGGGTATTGGGTATTTTTGTCCCAGCAATGAGAGAAAAGTAACTGAGACAGGCCCCAAGGTGCCGCCAGCCAGGAGCAAGGTGGGGAAACTGGCAGGGTTTTGTCAGATGCAGCTCCAGACTGTGCCAAGCTCTGTCTTCAAGATCCAATGCTTCTAAGCGCTGACAGCTCCTGTGCCTCACAGAAGCATCCATGCTGGCTTCAAGATGAGTGCTCTAGCGATGCACCCAGCAGCTCTGAGGTGAAGCATCAACACTATTTTGAAGTACTTGGATGGAAAAGTTTGACAGTATTCAAATCCATTAGCGTGATCACAGGATATTTTAGCATTACATCTATCAATGAAAGAAAAGGATTCTGAGAGTCTTTAAATATAATTTCAACTGTTGTAAATTTTTGTGTTGCTGGCTTTTGCAAGTAGAGCTTCTTGTCAATGGAGATTATCAAGATTTTGAGGAGAACATTATTGAAAACTTGATGCAAGAATTATACTGAACCATTTCAGACATAAAGCCAAATGTAAAACATTATATTTGTGAGAAAAACAATTTGTTATTATTTAAGTATTAGAAACTATTTTTAATGACTAACATCTCAATTATACGCACATTTAAACTTTCATATCATCCCTAATAATTTGTACTTTTATTCACTTTTACAACAAATATGAACTGAGGTTCAGCTCCAGAAAATATCTTTACTGAAGAAGCAGACAAAAGCCTGTCATGGAGCTGACTTCTAGTGGAGAGAGGCAAAGTAAAACAAGTATAATAAATACAGCGTGTTAGGTGATGAGTGCGATGGAAAAACTGAGCATTGAGCGGAGTGGAGCTGGCTGAGAGAGCAAGTTGGTCAGGGCAAGGCTTATTAGGTGAAAATAATGAGCGAACATTTAGAGGAGAAGAAGCAGCAATCCATGCAGACTTCTGCAGACGGGTGGTCAGACCGAGGGAAGAGCAAGTGCGGAGGCCCCAGGCAGTGAGCCTGGGATGTTCCCAGAGCAGAAAGGAGACATTTGCGGTCAGAAAGAAGCCAGCATAGACGAATGTAGCAGATGGGGTCAGAGAGCTGACGGAGACCAGACTGGAAGGTGGTGTGGGAGATGCTGTAAGACTGTTGCTCTTGCCAGGCATGGTGGTACGTACCTCTCATTCTAGTTCTTGAGAGCCCCGAGACAGGAGGATTGCTGTAAGTCCGAGGCCAGCCTGAGCTGTATGGCAAGCTTTTGTTGTTGTTTGTCTTGGCTGTCCCTAGGCCCTTCATCTTGGAAGTGGAATGGACAGAGAATGCTTATGTATCACATTCTCTCTAAAACTCATCAGGGGATGACAGACGGGTTTATGGAGTCACAAGACATCACTGCCCAAAAGCTTCAAGTATGAGGAGGAGGACACATTAAAGTAGCAGCAGGCTCACTGGTGTCCAGAGTCTTGTACATCACCATCTCTGTACCTGGCCCCCATTCCTGAGTCTTCTGCAGCAAACGGGTGTGGCCTTATCCATCAGCCTTTCAAACAGAATGCAGACTGGAGCCACCACAGTGCGTGTGAATTGCTGCAAAGTGCTCGGCTCTGGGAGGGAAGCTGAGGCAGTGAGGTGTGGATTCTACCAGCACCTGGCGTCTCCAAGCTGAATGAGCAGGGAGCTGTCAATCTCTGGGTAGAAAAAAAAAAAAAAAAGAGAGAGAGAGAGAGAGACAATAAGGAGAAGAAACAATGAAGAATCAGTCAGCATGAGAGAGAAAGAGTGAGGGAGGGAGGAAGGCAGGGAGGGAGATGCAGTAGTTGTGGGAGGAACACATTTTAAGCACTGGTTGATAAATTACGTGCCTCTCCTGGCCTCCTCATAAAAGAGGTGCTGTGGACCTCTGATGTGATGTTTGCACTTAAAAAAAAATCTGTTGGGGCCAGGCGTAGTGTCACATGCCTGTAATCCCAGCACTTGAGAGGCTGAGACAGGAGGATCAGTGTGAGTTTGAGACCAGCCTAGGCTACAAAAGGAGCTCAAGTCCAGCCTGAACTGCATAGCGAGACCCTCTCTCAAAAAGACAAAAACGAATAAATAAATTAAGTAAAAAAAAAAAAAATGTGTTTGTTACAAGGTCTCACTATACAGCTCAGACTTGTAGTGATCCTCCTGTTTTTAGCCTCCCCAGTGCTGGGATTACAGGTGTGTGCCACCATGTCTGGTCCCAGCCAGCTCAGTGTGCCCCAGAAGTAGGTCTGGTACAGCATGTGGTGCCCAGGATCAAACCTGGGTCCTTGTGCTTACTTAAGCAGGCACTTAGTCTGCAGAGCTACCTCACCCACCCTTGACATTTACATTTGACAACTCACCCAAATAGCAAGCTGTGGACCTAAGACAAACCAAGGCTGAAGGATTACCCTGTTGTGTTCTTTCGAGCAGAGGCCCGAGGGAAGTTGGACTTGGCATGCTCCCATTCTAGTGTGTGCGTGAGAATGGGATGGTCAGGCTCACATACGCAGGACACAGACACACTCTGCCCGTGATCCAGCCCAAGGCAATGCCAAAGCCCATTCTTTGTTAACGGCTTTGTCTGCTGTTAGGCACCCAAGCTGGAAGTAGGCTCCTAAGTTGTGGTGAGGAGGAGAATAAACATTTTTTTTTTTCCAGAATTTAGCTTCTGCTTCTTGCATCTTGCCTGGATCTCTGTGCTGCCCAGGAACCCCTCACCGAGGCCTACTTAGCTAGGATGATTATTTTAAACAACAGTCTTCGGTGAAAGTGGTAAGACTGCTATAGCCAGGATGTCTCTAAACAGGGTGCTGAAGTCTGGCTGGATGCACAGTTCTTGTCCTCTTCTGCAAATCTCAGCATATGGCCAGCATCCCTGACTTCACCAACAGAGCTATCTGGACACGAGAGGAACACACCGCATCTGGATCTGTAAAATGAGGATAATGTCGTTGGATCTTTGTATGTCTGGGTCCTGGATCTGAAGATTCAACCAACCAGGGGTTATGTATCTGGGGAAAAAATGTGTCTGTACCAAACATATATGGAGTATTTCTTCTTGACATTATTCCCTAAGCTATGGAGTACAAAAACCATTTTCCATGGTGTTTGTGTTGTGTTCGGCATTATGAGTAATCTAGAGGCAACTGAAAGTGCGTGGAAGGATGTACGTAGCTTATATGCAAATGTGACACCTTTCTACGTGAACTCAAGCACCTGTAGTATTTGCAGTGGTGGCGTTGTGGGGCTTGCGGGATACTGAGAAATGAGTGTAGTACACACTTTCATCTGGCTCACAGAACCGATATGTGGCCAAACTGAGATCACACCCATGAAAGTGGTCTTCATTTCTTCAAGTATGCGCAAGAGATGAGCTGGTTATTAGAAGAAGCCTCTAGTTGCTGTGCCAATCTGGAAGATCTTGGCTGAAGTCCCTTACACGACCTTGGACAGAATTCCTAACCTCTGCTTCCTGTGTTCTCCTCCATAGATCAGAGATAACAATGCTTCTATGATCTTAAAGTTGGTGCCCACCCCTCTCAATTCATATATTGAAATCTCACCCCCAAGACTATGAGAGAGATCCTTTGTCTCTTCTATTATGTGAGGACACAGTGAAAAGACCCCATCTGAGCGCCTCTCAAGATGAGCCGGTAACCAGGCCCACCCCAGATTCAGACTCTAAATCTATCTGTACCTCGATATTGAACTTCCTTGCCTCTGGCATAGTGCAAAATGGCTTTCTGATGTGTATAAGCCCCCCCCCCCAGTGTTCTGTTACATGCTAAACAGAGTACGACAAGCATCTCCCTGCACCCTCTGTAGGCTTGGTGAAAGTGTTCTACAGCCGTTAGCTCACACAAGGGCATGCCACGTTGGATGGTTGGCCTAATGGCAGGGGTTGGGGGTACTGGCCTTCCCTGGGATGGTGTTGGAGCTAAGTAGGAAATGGACTGGCCATTGAGGAGCTGGCAACACACTGAAGTGGTACCTTGCTCATGGAATAGCAAACCTAGTGACAGCTAACTGATCTGCTGCACAGGACTCACTAGGACTGAGACATCTCTTTCTCAGACCTCAAATCAGAAAAAGGATGGGCTACATGATTTTTTAAGAAATCCAATGACTGTTGTAACTTTATAGGAAACCCAGTCTCCACTTTTTCTTTCTTTTCTGTAGTCTTGAGAAACTTCCATACATTGGGTACAGAAGACCCTGGACATCCATAAGGAATGCTGGCTGGAGGCATCCCTGTATCTCCATGGTGTCAATGACACAGTGCCCTGTGGCACCCCAGACTCCTCTGTAAAACAAGGCAGCATCTGGCTCTGAGGAATTCGTGGAAACTCATTGAGAAACTTGCAGCCAGACCAAGAGGCAGAACCATGCCACAGCCTGGCTCCCCCCTAACCAAGAAGCTCACTGCTGTTCACCAGCCACAGAGCACATAGGACTCACTTTCCTGCCTCAGCAAAATGACAAAGGCCACATGTGGAGGACCTGTGGGGACATTCATGAGTGGCTAAAATGGAAATGTATCCATGAATGCCATCTGGAAAGCCCTTATGACAAGTGTCCCAAATTCTGCACAAGAATTAGAAGCCATAGCTCACACAGGGCTCAGTCCCAAATACGTCACACAGCCACATCTCAGGCCAGAACGCCACTGTGTCTTCAGCTGTCTCCTGGGCCTCCATCTGCTTTTCTGACCAACGGGACTCACATCAGTCCCATGGGAATGTCTCGGGAGTATAGATGAAACAGTCCACCAGAGCCTCCAGAGCCCCAGCCAGCTCTGCCCGGCTCTGTCCAGCACAAGGGACTTGGCTGGGCAGCTGGAGATGCACAACCGACATGTGGCCCTCTGAGCCTCAGAGAAAGGGAAGAAAGTGTCGAACTGTGCCGACCTCCTCGGAGCTGTGGCTGCCAGATGCAGGGCCTGGCCAGCGCTCAGTTCTGCTGTCTTCTCTGAGGCCTGCCTATCCAGATGTCTCTGACGGCTGCAGAAGAGGGAGAGGAGCCAGGTCCCTGAGCCTCAGAGGGGGCGAGAGCAGCCCTACCTTTCAAGTCAGTGCCAGTCACTCTCTTCCTCATGGGAGACGATGGTCCAAACATTTTTTTCTTCCCCAAAATGCTTGCTGAGATCAACACGCAAGTGAGCCCGGGGGAACCCATGTAATGGAACATTGTCTTCCAAGTCCCAAGCTGTCTCCCAGGACTCCAGAAGGCCAGCTGTGGCTGCCTGCCGAGCAAGAGCGCTGCGCAGATTTCCACAGCATGGTTAGGATTTTCACCGTCAGTGTAACTCACTCCTCGGCTGGTGGACACCTGAACCTCTCATCTGCTCAGGAGGCAAAGCGCTGCAGGCATCCCAGGTTCTCGACCACGTCTGCTGGCAACTCCGGTGCCAGTGAGTCCTTGTATGTGAGACAGAGACAATGTCTTCTGTTTCACTGGGGGGCACCAATGAAATAAAGGATGCAAAATCACCAGGGATGGGAATGAAATGGCGCATGCGTGGAACACCTACAACGCGCCAGCTGTCTTCTGTAGCCTATCAGCAGCTGCTTTGCCCCCAGTTTCCACGAGGTTAAATACTAGGCTCCAGGACTCACAGTCAGTCAGTGGTGAAGCCACATTATCCAGAACCTGCCACATAAGCTCCTCTTGGGAGTGGAGCTTGAAGACATGCAAAATCTCAGGCCATGCTGCGAAGCAAGGAGACAGACTGTCTGCTGGACATGATGCTGATATTTTTCTGTGTGTGCAAATGCAAGCCTGGACAGCACCCTCCACACCGCACCCTGGGCTACATCAGGTCTCATTTCCCAGACAGGAGGCAGGAGAATCCCTCACTCCTCTCCTTAGCTGTTAGTTCGGAAGCTTAGTCCGAGGATGAGTGCTCTGGTTGGGAAATCTGAAAGTCTTGGGCCCCAGGAAACCTTCGAAGCCTTTGCCCTCTGCATTTAATGCTGCCAGCTCCCAACAGGGTGTGACTGGCTTGCTTGGGCACAGAAGCCACTCCTGCCAGGGTACCTCATAAGTGACTTGATCTTGGGGCTGGCATGTGGTGCATCTGGCAGCTACAGCTACACTGACTGTGCCCCCTCTTCCCTCGGGGGCTTCCTAGTCATTTAGCTCTGTCGCAGGCTCGAAGCCAAAATTAAGAGTCTCCTGTGGTCCCTTGAAGCTCTCCACCCACCCAGACATGCTGGCTCACTGTCATTCCACAGAGAGCCAGTGGGGAGCCCCAGCTCATCCTGCCCGCCTGCCGCACTCCTGCATGATGGAGCAGCATCTTCCTCCAGAAGGAAGCCAGCTGGGACCCGGGTGGCAGGCCTTCCCCTCTGTGACTGTGCTCAGTGCCAAAGGACAGCAGCCACAGAGCCCTGCAGTTATCAAGAGTCAGCTAGGAGCTGGGCTTCCAAGTCACCTCTAGCAACAAGCTGCTCCCCAGGAAGCCAAGCCAGGCCAGCTTAGCCAGTGAGGGAGCTGGCGCCGGCACAGCCCAGTGGCTAAGTGTCCAAACCCTGGGTTTAAGTGCAGACTTAATAGTCACTAACTGTCTGGCTTCGAGTAATGTGATCATCTTCTCTGAACCTCAATTTTCTAACCTGTAAAATGGAGAAAGTAATGTTCAATGGTATCAACTTTGTGTGATGGTGATTTAATGAGGATGTTAAGGGTTTAGCAGATGCTTAACAAGTAGTAAACACTTAATGAATCGCAGCTGTCACTTGCTATTCAGCAGGCCTGTGTTAAACAGCTTCCAAACCTGTATCAGATACCTGAGGTGTTCAGTTTATGAAAGGACGGGTTTCCCTTAGGCTTGCAGCTTTGGAAGCTTCAGGCCACAGTCTGGCATTGTGGCGCCAAGAGAGTGTTGTGGCAGGAGAATGTGGAAGAAATAACAAAACTTCTTATAAAGGAGAATGAAGAAGGGCCCATCATCTTCTTCAAGGATACACCCCAGTGGCCTAAGACTTCCCACCCACCCTAAAGTTTCCACCACCTCCCTCAGCACCATGCTGGGAGCTCAGTCTTGTTTCCTTCTCTTTAGCACCTGGCCTTCTAGGGGACTTCTCAGAACCAAACTATACCAAGACCCGACCCTGCTTCAGAGTGTAGGAGTTAAAAGGAAACTTAAGAACAAAGTATAAGGTTATACATAGGAGCCCAGGGAAGGTGACCAATCATTCCAAGCTCCTGTGTGTGGGACATCAGCCTATCAGGCTACTATAACAAAGATACCAAATACTAAGTCTCTCATAAAAAAAAAAAAAATTGGAAATTCATTTTTCACAGTCTGCAGATTGGAAGTTCAAGATCAAGCTGCCAGCAGAGTTGGTACCTGGTGGCAGATCAGAGTTCACTTTCTGGCTCATAGATGACACCATCTCATGTGTCCTTATGTGGCAGAAGGTGCTGACAACTCCTTTATGCTGCTTTTATGAGCACTAATCTGAAAGCCCCATAACTTTCTCACCTTCCCAAGGTCGCTCGTCCTCATACTACCACTGTTCAAAATAGGATTTCAGTATATGAATTGCAGGAAGACAGAAACATTTGTTCCCTCACACAAGATTTTAGAGATGTGAGGACTCAGAGGGGACCCCACCCGGTGGCCTTTCATAGAGGGTAAGCCACTCATACAGAGAGGAAGGAAGATGGGGGGGGTCACAGCTACACAGCTGAGGAATAAGTGGTGTGGTAGGGTGGGTGATGTCACAGGAGCCCCAACCTGTGGCCACATTTGACAACACCGGGGACAGGCATTCAGGGAAGGGTTCTAGGGGTGGAGGTAGGTGCCAGAACTGAGTCTATGTTGCATTACAAAAAGTAAAAAAGGGGCTGGTGGGGTAAGAGAGTACAGAAGAGCCTCCTGGGAGAGGCCGGGAGGGAGGGACTCTGGCAGAGTAGCTCATGAAGGGCCTTGAGAGTGTGCTCAGGAGTTAGGACTTTACCCAGAGTCCTGGAAGACAGTAGGTACTCAATAAATGTCATTGCTACGCAACAGACTAATAGCAAACTCTAAAAGATTTGAAGCTAGGGGATGATATGGTCAAGTTCTCTGTTCATAAATCTCACTCTGTAAGAACTCAAAAGAAGAAAGCCGGGCGTGGTGGCTCACGCCTGTAATCCCAGCACTCGGGAGGCTGAGGCAAGGAGGATTGGTGCGAGTTCGAGACCAGCCTGGGCTACAAAAGTGAGCTCAAGGCCAGCCTCAACTGCATAGCGAGACCCTGTCTCAAAAAGACAAAAAAAAAAAAAAAGAACTCAAAAGAAGAAATAAAAGTGGAAAGGCATAACACAGCTGAACGGAAGTCAAGAACTTAAGGTTTAAACAATGAAGAGACTGCAAGCAGAAAAGTTAGGAGACAGGGCAGGGGCAAAACCATGCACTTATATACACAGGATGAATTACACAATGGCCCTAAGAATCTCCAACAGGTTTTTGACATTGAGGATAGCAGTGTGTAAGACTAAAACCATACTTGGAATGCCTGTCACTCTGATTTTTTAGATGTGTGCTGCTTCTAATGTAATTTCAATTATTGCTGTACTCTCAGGTAAATGGTTGTTTTAAAAGAAAACAAAAAAGGGTAATAAAAGAGAATAAGAAACAAGGAAAAATGTCAGAGGATTGGCCTGCTATAATTTTGTATATGCTTAGATTTCTAAATTTCTGTCTAAAATGTGTAACTGCTTTTATCACATTCTATAGGGATTTATTAGAATATCAATGATTGATGGAAAATGCTGATTCCATGTTAAGTATAAGACATTTCATATTTGGAAAGACAGTGATATTAAGTTCAATTACCTGTTATAGAGTAATAGTATCACTAAGCTTCTCTTCTGGAGGGTTAAGAGCATAAGTTTACAGACCAAAAAATTAGAGAAAAAGAAGGGCTACAAGGATAACCAATATTTTGGCCCTAGCCTTTCAAAGTCAGTGAGGACTCAAGCCATAAGAGAACCTATACTGTAACATCCTATAACTTACTGGTATACCAAATTTTCTGATCAAGGAGAACATGGGACCACAGAGGAAAGGGATTGATGATGTACAGTGTGCCTAAGGAGAGTCACCTAAAGAGAATACATTCTCTCAGGCTATTACAGAGAGCAAACTGGTCAAACAATGGCCGTGACTCATCTAGACGTCTGACACTGACAACAGTTCTACAGAGCACTGTACATGGTTTCAAGATAAATCCTAAGGGGATTTGACTGACTTTGTAAGATACAAATGTTATATATTTTGTTACATAGGTCTTGCTTTAACCTGGACTTAACTACCCAGCAGAAAAGTTTAACCTCAAGGCATAAAAAGTAAAGTCAGATTAGTATGCTGAGCTACAAAAGTATCAAATCAACAGCTTCTGACATTTCCAGTTCCGCCAATAACCCACTACTACTATGGAAAATTGGACTATATATGCAACTACTTTCTCTTAGTTCAATGAGAAGAAACATTTATACCAATAGTGATTAGAAAAAGTATCATGTCTGCATACTGTACTCTGAATAACTACTATGAAGACAACAATATGCATTGTATTAACTATTGTGGCTGTCCTACTAACATGTTTTGAAACTGACTCATTATTATTTCTTATTAAAAGTAATTAAAAAAAGAAAAGAAAATCTCACCCTGGGTGGCCAGGAGAGGAGGTGCAGAAGGGGTTGGATCTGGGAGCCAATGAGCCTGGTGCTACCATCCCCAGGGGGACAGGCCCAAAAGGTGGAAAAGCCAGCGCAGAGGAATGGAGAGGTGGGATGTGGAAGGGTGGGGCGCCCCTGTGCACATACGGGGGCTAAGTGTGGGAGATCAACGCGCAGAGCAAGGGTTACTGTGGGTCCCCAGGATGGGGATGAGAGCAGGGCAGGGGTGGGGCCGGGTGGCGTGGAGCAGGCAGGCAGGAAGGGTGGATTAGGTTGGCTCAGGAATGTATGAGAAAGAAGGACCAGTGCAGGAGACCTGGGCAGGAAGGATTCCCCGGTGTCTCTAGAACAATGGCAGACAGCTTCTTTGCCTCTTCAGCATCAACTCAGGCTCTGTTCACCGAGGAAAGGAAATAAAGAGAGGGTGTGTCCCTTGTCTACTAGACGCCCCCAGGCTGGACATATGCATAAGAAAAATATTGTAGGTATTGCACAAGCTACAGAATGAAGGACCGAGTCTGTGACTATACCGGTGTCACACAGTCAGCAGGAGAAAGCTGCTGCTGGAAACTCAGTGTGTGCTAATAAAGGTGGCACGACTCCGACCGTATCATCTGGCTCCCTGGAGGAGAGCCCCCGTGAATAAGTCTGTGCTGCCCAAACCTTCTGAGGTCACAACTTGGTTAGACATTCAGGAGGCACCCAGGTGAGGGCAGAGAAGGTGGACTGGAGGTTGGGCTGCCTGCCTGTTGGCGATTCCCCTAGGGGACAAGAGGTTTGTAAGAAATCAAAATCGGAGCTCCTCCAGCGGCAGGAGGCTGCGTTTTATCTTCCAGCCTTGCAACAGAGGACTGTGCCTCCTAACAGCTCCCTGGAGTCGCTCTGCCCTTCAGGACGTCTTGGGTTTCTTTGGTAATGATCCCTGGGAGAGTTAGAAATTCATTCCCAGGAAACAGGAAACCAGAGGCACGAAGGCACTGCATAGGGCCGCCCCCTCCTCTGTGTTTGTAACAATGGGGTGCAACTGCAAAACAGGCTTTTGCACCCTCTCCACAAAGCTAGGGGCGAGCAATGCCCTCTCTGCCCTCCCCAGACCCAGACAGATCCCTGCCAAGAGATCAAAAGCCCAGCTACCCCAATAGTTGGCCAGAAAATGAAGGTCACAAACAGGAGGATAAACCCTTATGCACACCACGAAGAAAAGCCTTCACTGCTAGATAGGAGGTCAAACTCCTTCTGCCTTCCATCCAGGCCACTGGCCCCTTTCTGTCTCTGGCCTAAGAGCCCAAGGTTCAATCTCCAGAAGGAGCCCCGGTAAGACAGCTGAGGGATAAGTGGTGTGGTAGGGTCAGTGACGTCACAGGAACCCCAACCTATGGCCACATTTAAAAAGCCTGAGGGCAGGCAAAAGTGAGGTTTCTGTGTGGACTTCCCAAGTTCCTGGCCCTCTGTAAGACAGGATGTGTGCTATTACTACTGCCCTCTGGAAAGTCAAGTCAGAAGGGTCAGATCATTCCACCCCCTAAAACAGCCCCCTTGTTCATTCACTCACTGGACACACCCTCTGCACCTGCCATGTGCCTGGCCTTGGGTTCACCTGAGAAGAAGTACTTCAGGCAGTCTGTGCCTCAGGAAACTTGAAGTCGTGGCACACCAGCCATATGCCCTTCTTGAAGCCAGACTACAGGAGACCCCAGGCTGCATGTCATGGGACCTCAGCCCTTACACCCACACTCCAGTGGTAGACATGGCTGGCCCTGGTGAGCTAAGACCTCACTACCGGCAAGAGTCCCAAGAAACCCTGCCCCTGACACATCAAAGCTTCTAAGTGGCTCCCTCAGCCTTCTCCTGATCTCTCTTGTCTCCCAATACCATTTGTACCAAGATAGTCTTCCTGATATCAGACTTGAACCTCTCTAGCTGCAATTTAAAACAATATCCTGCTCTCTTCAGTTGCACTAAAAGTCCTGTTTCAGCTAGAAACTTCTGCTCATGAGTGCAAAACTGAGGAAAGGGACTGAAGGCTGGGAAGGGGTCTGGGACTGTGGTCTTGCCCCACAGCCTGGATTATGTCCACGGGACAGAGCTCTACTTGCCTAGTCTCCTTTCTCCCTGAGGACAATGACACCTATCCTTTGTGCTATACAAGGTCATGTGGCCCTCATAAGGCAACGGATATGGAGTAAAAATGGCAGCAACAATCTTATCTTGTACTGAGCGCTGGCTGCTTGCTAAGCTCTGGACCGAGGGCTTTCTGTTTTGTATGTCAGGGAATTTTCAATAGGCCTTGGAAAAACAGAGAAATCACTGAAACTGACACCAGGAAAAACTGGCAAGCCACAAATTTGAACCCAGGGTAATTGCAAAGTTTCAATTCCAAACTACCCAACACTGGCTGTCACTAAAGCATCTCATAGAATTGAAAGGGGGCCCATAGGTGTGCACGGTGACAATGCTCCCCAGAAGGCAAAAGTCTGCCTAGAAAGTGTTTCAGGCACTACATCCCACAATGTGCATTTGCCTGTGCTGGGTAAGGACCCTTCTCCTCAACCCATTTCCTCTTCTGCAGGGAGTGAGATAACCAGGCCTCCGTGCTGTTGTTGCAAGATTCATTTATTTTAATAAAAGTTGAATCTCCTTGGCTCTATTTCCACCCAGAAACCATCAATATTTCAGGACTATTGCTCAGCCCAGGGTGGCAGAGATGGCCCCTCTGTGTCTGAGTGGTGGCTTCCAGTTGAAAGTTCACCACAGAAAATTTGATGCCTAATAAATTGGAGCCTTCCCTGCTTTAAATCATTTTTAAAAGCACGATTGCAGCACAAAATATAATTATTACAAACTGGTCATTTGTAACAGAGAAACCTCATTAAAACAATTCCATGCTAGAAAGGTAGGTGGGAGGGTGAGTTGTGGGGGTGGCAGAGACAGGCAAGAGAAGGGGTGCTGGAGGAGAGGAGACCTGAGGGCTGGGGGATGCTCTTAATTACAGATTGATTATTTCTGGTGATTGAGCAGGGAATATAATCAACTCAACATCTCCAAGCTATAGCAGAAGAGGTAGGGACAGGCAGGGTGGTGAAAATGGAGGAATCTTCTAGACTGTCTTCTAGTATGAGCAGAGCACTGGCGGAGGGGTGACCTGGGGGAGCAGAAGGTGGGTGGCAGCGGACTCCCCCATCAGACTTCTGGTGTGTTCTTGGCCCAGGGAGGCGGCTGTAGAATTTTCCAGACGCTGTGGAGCTGTGTGTCTCGGACACATACGCAAGAGCATGCCATCACAGGAAGAGCTATGGCCAGTTAGCATGGGTCAGGGTGCTGGACCTGGTTCAAATCCCAGATCTGACCCCCTTGAGCTGGTATCTTTGGGAAACTGACTTGCCCAGAGAACCTAAGCCTGTGGGGGCTCCTGACCCCCACATTCCTGTAGGTTACAGGAAACCCTTCTGAAGACAAGAAAACCTTACTACCTAGTGCAGAGCAACTGTTGGGAAACCTGCTGAATTTAAATTTCCTAACCAAGTTGGAAAGATGTGGAAAGTAGCTGTGGAACAAGCAACGACTTCCTCCAGGGACAATGTGAGAAACAAGACACAGGGTCTCCTGCCGGGGTCCTGGAGATCCTTCTTCTAGTAGTGGTCCAAGCCACAAAGGGCCACCCTTGCTGGATGCCTGCTATGCAACCAGCCCTGGGCTCCGACTCTGATTATGTGGTTGAACAGCAACTTGGGATTTTTTTTTTTTAGTAGGCTGTTTTTGGTGCTGGAAATGAAATCCAGGGCCTTGCACATAGTAGGTGAAAGCTTCATCATTGGACTTCACCCCCATCCCTGTCATGGGCTCTACACCCTCTTCTTTCACCTCTGGCAAGAGCCAAGAGGCCCACTGGCCCTCTTCCTCCACACATCGGGGAGGACGCAGAGGAGACTTGCCTGGGAAAGTGGAGCAAGCTCAAGGCTTCCTGGTCCTGGCTCTCAGCTCTAAGCCCCCTGAGACTTGTCCCCTGAGCTCTGCTAGCCTCCTCCAAGCCTCTGCTGTCCAACCCGTTTCTGTAGTGGCACTGGGACGGCCAGCTCTCTTCTCAGCTCAGCTCAACACATTTTCTCTGAGATTGAAGCAGGAACCTTTGTCTCTTCTGGTCCTCAGGAGGCCCCAGTGGAAGCGACTCCCAGGTTTCGGCAGTGTGAAGAGCCATAGATAATCCAGGTCTCCTTGTCTCTCCGTGAAGAGTTCTTGGAGTACATGAAAGGCACTCCCGCGGGAGAGCTGCTTTCAGTTCACAACTGCAGGCCTATTGCCGCAGATCCCAGATGCCCCAGCTTCTGTGAACCCACAGAATGAGTATGGGCAGTGGTGGCTGCATACATGAGCACAGGGGGACCCCTACCCTGAAGCTTCCTACAGGCAGGCACAGAGGCAAAGACCTCCCTAGACGCCCACAGACGTACTGAGCAGAATGGTTTCTGTTTGGCTTTCAGTAGGCCCCTTGACCTCTTTGGGACTCAGCTTCCTCTTCTACAACTTGGAAATAATCGCCCTGGGAGGATAGTGCTAGTATCGGCTGTGACTTGCTTGGGACCCAGTGGGAGGGCTGCAGGGTGGTAGAGAGTATCCTACTTGTTCCAGGCCTCTGCTGAGATTTCCTCTGTCTCCCCTTGTAGACTAGAGGAAGTGTCCAGGCTGAGCCCACCCCAGATGTCCACATCTAACATTTCCTTTGTGATTGGCCAGACAGCACAGCCCCCGGCAGGCTGGACAGGTCCTGGGCCAGCCATTGGTGGGGACCCCAGGTGCCCAGGGAGGTGACACCTACGAGCATGTTCACCTGAAGGTGGGTGGGTGGCTGGACAGACACAGCTCCACAGGGGTTGAAGGTGGGGGAGACAGACCAGTCTGGGCAGCGGGGGTGGGAGCTGCCTGAGGGTTGCCAGGGAAACCATGGCTGTGGGAGCCCCCAGCCACTGGCCTCTTTGCCATGGAGACAGTGAGCTGTGGGCAGCAAGGGTAACGGAACAGGTGGCCCCTGCAGTGGGCTTGGCAAGCCACAGCACAGCCCAGGCCCTCCCAGGGGAGGGAGCAGCCTTGGGATCAATTTTCCGATTACAAAACCATGTTCAAATGTCAATCCTGTCTCTCCTGCTTGTGAGTTTTCCCCCTGCATTTCGTCAATGCGTCCCCTCCTCTCTCCTGTTCCTGGCTTGCATTTCATGTGAGCGCAGTGCTGGTCTTTGAAGAGTGAAATTTGGCAACAGCTGAGTGCCATGACCTCATCCTGTCTGGTGTTTTCGGAAAAGGTTGCCTCCTGGATGGGGGAAGGGTGCTTAGGATGTGAGGGCTCGAAACCTGACTGGATTCTTGGGATGTCAGATGGATGTCTGCCTCAGGGCTCAGGTCTGGGGGACACAGGGCTCTTCTCCTTGTCCCTGCCCGCCACCCCAGTTTATTACCCTAAGGAAGACCATGCAATCTGCACAGACCAGGTCACAATTTCCTGAAAACTCTACAGACTTCTCTCACAACACCATTTTTCTCCTAATTCTCTTGGATGATTAAAGCTAGACGGGGGCCTTATAGGCGCGAACAATTCCCATCCATAGGGCCCTGGACAAACGCCACCTCTCAGAGGGAGCTGAGCCTGCCATGCTGCCAATCCGATGCCATCTCATAGCAAGTAAACTCTTGCACTGGACATTTCAGTTCTTGAGGGAAGAGAGGCCCCTAGGCCTACAGAGGAAGGCTGTACCTTCCTCTCTACCTTACTATCCTAGTCCTTTACATTGTCTTCTCCTATTGCCCAGGCTCCAAGACTCTGGTAACAAAGGAGTACTGGATTTGCTCATATTGATTCAGAGTCCCTGACTATTTTTCCAGATAAGCAGAAAGCGGAGAGCTGCAGACCCAGGGAACTCGGTCACCGTCACCACCACGCCCCCCCACTTCCTCCATCACTGCCTGCTCCTCACCTGGACTCCTTCCTCAGCACACCAGCACAGAGCACATCTTCCCTCTCTTACTCAGACACAGCACTGTTGGCTAGCATAGCCCCCCACATCCCATCCCACCCCACCTGACCATCTGTCCATCTGCCCAGCTCTCTGGATTGTCTCTTGCTTGCTTGATGTTCAAGCCTTTGGCTGTGACAATCATATCTGATCATTAATAATGCAATAATGGAATAGTGACTGGAGAGACACTTGGATAATCAGCTAGCACTGGCTCATTAGCAGCACAGAACAATCACAGCAATGTAATAACAGATCCCAGGAAATTTCAATTAAACCTGGAACTTTGTTAGGGTTTCATTTTATTTTCAGCACGGCAAAGGACAGCATAATTGCAATCAACTAAAGCCAATGCAAATCTCTTCCAAAAGAGACCCCTTCCCCCGGGCATGCGAGGAATTAAGCCTCGCTCTTCCTTAGCTCCTGCCTATCTTAATTCTGAGCTGTTTAACGAACTCCTTCTATGCCCTGTAGAACGTTCCAGCTGACTTTTGGCTTCACCTAACAGCAGGATCACTCTGGTGCTTGACTGTGTGATAGAAGGTGAGGCTCAGAATTTAGTTTGTGGAGAGCTCCATGTGTGCCCAGCACTGTGCTAACTCCATTCCACGGGCTATTTCATCTAAGCTTCACTGCAATTTACTGAGATTCTGATTAATATTATCATTTTATCAGAGAGTTCAGAGGCTCAGAGAAGATCAGAGGCACGCTCTGAGTAACACGTCTCTGCATGTTAGTGCCAAAGCCAGAATTCACAGCCAGCACCCACGTCCAAAATCCATGGCTGTTTGCTTACTTTTGCTTTACTTTCTTCCTAGTTCTTTCCCCTCCCTGCCTCCTTTGCTCTTTTTCTTTCTTGGTACGGGGATAAAACTCGGAGCCTCACACTCGCCAGGGGGCGCTACACCGCTAATCTATGTCCCCGCTCCCTCTTTTGCTGTTTCTCTTCTCCTTCCCCCTTTCCCATTCCCCTTCCACATGCTTCTCTATTTCCCTCACGCGCACTAGGCACTGGGTAAGCCTTTTGAATGAGTTCCGCAGGGAGATGAAGAACCCAAGGGTCATGCAACACAATCGTTGCATACTGGGTCCTTGAGCTCCAGCTTGCGTGGGAAGCTGGGAACGGTTCTGAAGAAGAACTTTCTGAATTCTGCCAGCTAATCAGAATCTCTGCGGATGGGTTCCAGACATCAGTGGCTTTTTCAAAGCTCTGTAGGTTATTTTGAAGGCCATTGTCTTGTCTAGCTGGTACCTACTTAGCACGGTAAGTTGTCTACTAGTGAAAGCATGGTCTTGAGGATGATCCTCACCCAAGATTTGTATCGCTCATGGCAAAGTAGTAATCTCTTAGCTTCAGACTCCCTGGATGCAAAACAGGGACCCTGTAAGTACTGCGTGAGGTGGTATCTGTGAAGTACTCTATATAATAGAGTGCATGAAGTAAGTACTCTTCAGGAGCACTAAATGTGATTGTTTGTGGGTCTTGGTAGACATTCTAGGTTTGGACTGGCACAGATCTGGATTCAAATACTCAATCTGTCCTTAGCTTTTTGGGCCTGACTTTTTCGAGCCTGTGTTCTGATCAGGGCAGTGATCACAGTGACCTTTCAGGCCAGGCTATAAAGCAAGTTGCCCAAGCTTCCCACCTCCAACTGCTGCCTGGTCTGAACAGGGAGGTGATTTGTCAGGCCAGCAGAGCATGAGCCCAGACCAAATGTTCAGGGCTCACCTGTAGCCCTAGTTCACAATGTCCCCATTCCCATGGGCTCTTCCTGGTGCCCAGCCCAGAATGGCCTCTCCAAGGTGCTTTTGCTGTTTGAGAACCACTTTCGTCATCTTAAACATCTTGTTGCTGAAAAGGACAGGACCCATCTTCTGCATCGAGATCTAGGCTGGCCGTCCACAGTGTGCAGTGCTGCCACTGAGCATACCAAAGGGACTGTCCAGTCCAAGGAAGAGGAGGCAGCCTCCCCAGGTAAGACCTGGCTACAGAGCAACTGGGGAAGAACTGGGGAGCAGAGGAAAGAAACACCATGCCCTTCTCTTCTTTCTCCAGACTCGTTCCCTAAAATCCTTGCCAGCTCCTAGAAACCTTTCAAAAGGCAGCCATGGCACAGAGAGCAGAACTTTGCATAGAAGAGAGGTATCTCAATTCTGCTTCTGCCATTGCCAGTTGACTTTGAACACAGCCTCGGAGATAACTTTTCTCTAAAGGGGGACAGGAAAATAATGGTGAGGAGTAAAGTCTGCAGAGACGCAACCCCCCGCCCCTTCTGCTCCTCTCTGTCTCCTCTGCACCAACAAGACCAGGCACAACCTCTCCTCGCTTCCACCTCCTCTGGGCCTGGCCTAAGCCCAAAGCAAGGACTCCACATCATCACCGCCTGGACATGAGCATCCGAAGCTTCAGGTGTTGTGAGTTCCTAAATCATCAGGCCACTGACAGTGTGATCCTTGTCCCTCCTGTGGGCTGAGGCCAGAGCCAACGTTAAGGTCTCCCCCTTGGTGATTAGAGAAATGATTCCTTCCCTAAATAAGACACTCAGCAGAACTAGTGAGTAAGGGTTTGGTGTTGACTTCAGAAAGACTGAAAAAAGAAGACCCTGCCAGGCTCCAGGTCCCAGAAGATGTCCCTCTCCTGGCCCCAGTTGAGCCGCACTGCTAGTACCTGGCATTTGGACCAGAAGTCAGCCAGTCCTCAGTCCACTCTGCAGTGCCCCAGACTCGATGCAAACAATCTATTTTGAAGTAAAAAACTCCTTCAGCAATTACCTGTAGAGACAGAACGGAGAGTGCTAGGAACAGAAAGAGGAATTTATTTATTTGTTCTCTGTGCTTTGAGTTAGATTTTAAATTGTCCTTCTGTAGATAAAGGCATTTCTCCAGCAGCTCAGCCCCAGATCACGGCAGCTAATCTGCATCCGGTGGATGAAAATAGCCTCCAAACCAGATGGAGACCCAGAGCACACCAGGAAACCAGAACTAGTTCTGAGTGCTGAGAGCGGGGATTTAAATTGAGTCACACGAAGTCTTCTTGGGAGTTTCTGGGGTGGGGTGGGAGGGTGGGCCACAGGGATTTCCAGGACTGGGAAGACACTGGAGGGGGAAGGCAGGCAGTCAAAGAAGGGAAGCAAGAGCCCGCTCTGGTGCTCGCGTGTAATTTTCTTCGAATCTTGAGTGGGAACAGTTTTGCAGAGGTCAAGGTGTCAGTGCGTCTGCAGTGCTCCGGAGGGAACAGGAGAGTGAAGGGGAAAGGAAGCTGCTTACAAGGCGTAGGCTGCGTGGCCAGCCCTGACGCACTGCAGAGAGAGCTGGGGATGAGCGCGTCTGCTCCACTGAGCCTCAGCTTCCTGGTCTGTGAATTGGGACTCTCCTGTTGATTTCTTGGGATTTAGGTGAAGCTTGAGAGAAAGGATGCAAAGCAACCAGGCCCCATGCCTGGCACTTCAGAGGTGAACAAATGTCAGTTCCTTATTCCCACATCGTTTTCCTGGAGCCATCTTTGGGGAATGGTAGAACTTTGCCTGGTGTAGGACTAGGGGTTTGCACCAGTGTCCTGCACAGTTTGAACCCAGACGTGACCTCTCTAGACCCCCTAGCCCATCCCTGACCTTCCGATGGTTTTGAGCTGACAAGTGATCCCTCCAGAGAGCCCTGTATGTGCTCCCTCCCCGAGGCAGGTCCTCTAGAGGGAAGGGTGTGTCCACTTCAGCTTAGCCTATTTTCCTGGGCTGAGGGCAGTGCCTGGCGCACATCTGGCATTCAGCAACACCTGCTGGTGAGAAGACTGAGTGGTCAAGTGAGTCTCAGCACTCTCTTGTGACCAGAAGAGAAGAATGGGACACAGGCATGAGCACCAATTCTGCTGCAAACAAGAACAAGGGGCGTGCTTATCATGCTGCACTACAGAAACCTTGAAAAACCCTTTTATCCAGCAGCTCCCCCAGCCAAGACCTGTCTGAGCCCCTGGCTTAGGTATCACTCGGTAAGAAGCCCTGGCCAGCCTGCCCTGTCTGGAGCTGTTTTCTCTGCTCTCCTCAGGTAGAGACCACAGCTCCTGAGTGGTCGGGGGGGGGCAGAGCTGCCACCCTTGGGGATCACTTCTGTCTGCCACACTGAGCGTCCCCAGGGATGGGCTCCTTTAGCACCTGCAGTCCTAACTTGTCGCATGGGGCATGTGTCCCTAGTCTCTAAGCTGAGCTTGGAGAGTTGACCTCTCAACCCTTCCCCTAGTCTTCAGGATAAGGGAAGGAGGGAGGGGCAGAGAGAGGGACGGATGGAAGGCTTAGGGCTCTTAATTTCCTTGGGATGGCCCTCCCGCTGTGCTGGAGTTCCAGGTGGGAGCAAAGGAAGAGAGTAAACAGGAAGGGAAGATGGCTCAGAACTCAGGGAGAAAGCAAAGCCAGGGGCTGAGAAGACCCGCGGCTTCTCCTGCCACCGCTGTCACATGTCCCCTCACTGCTAGTGATGGTGCCGAAGACACAGGACAGACCCCAGCCGCACACTCTCTGCCGTACTCCTCCCACCCATCAGGCAAAGGGAAGGAAAGCCGAGAAAACCAACAGTTCAATGACTTCAAACCTCATTTTCTACTTTGTGCTTCAGAGTCTAAATTGTCGAAAATGTCTCCAGTGAGTCACTTTGAAAAGCAAGAAGCAAAAGTTAGGGGAAATGTTTTAGTCAAAACACCGAGCCGATAGCTGACTTAATCTCTAAATTGGGAATAACGGGGAGGAATTCCAACAGTGTAGCCTAGTGCCCTGCATGATAATTATCTGGCGCAGAGTCTTCCTTCTCCTGGTCTCCAGAAGTTGTGATCTCAGGAGCCCAGAACGGGCCTGGCAGGTGGCTGAGAGGATAGGACAATGGCAACAGGGGTGAGGGGTGGGAGGGAGCGGTTGCTGCATCCTGAGAAGGTGCTGCTCCCCGCTCCCTGCTATGGCTGTGAGGTGCGGGACTGGGGGAGCAGTGCAGCCTGTCTGATCCTGGCCCTTCCACCCTACCCTGTTCTCATCCAGGACCACCGCCTCCCTCTGCTAGGCACTCCCTGAAGCAAGCTGCCCTCAGGCCCTGGCCTGGACTCCTGTTTATCCTCTGCCTGGTCCCCTGGGACAGCCAGGACTTAATGAACTGCGGAGCTGCAAGTTGCAGGGGCAGCCTTTGATCCCAGCAGTTGAGTGGAGGAAATCGATACCATTAATGGAGAAAATGTGGATTGTGATGTGGAGCTTGGGATGGGCCTCAGGACCTTATGATTGCTTGCCCACCCACTGGAGCTGGTATAGAGGGTATAGAGCAAGAATCTGGGCCTGTGTCCTGGAACTGTATCCCAACCCTGGATCTGAGAAGGGCATCAGGATCTCAGCACACTTCTGGCCTGGCCCAAAGGTTAGACAGAGAAATCTGAGCAGGCAGGAAATGCTAGAAAGGGGGACCAGCAGGATGTAGCCAGAGGAAGGCAAGCTGGGGGAGGGGGAGAGGACAAAGAGAGGCCTGGGAGCAGCTGGTGGGCAGCCAGTGGGCCAGGAAAGCTGACAGGAGTGGCCCAGAGTGATGTCCCCTAGTTCAGAAATGGAGGCAGCAGCCTGCGTGGTGGAAGTAGTGTTTCCCCTTGATGTCGCTGCAGAAGGTTCTGGGTGACAAGCACTGGGCCTGGGAATCCCGCTTGCAGGCACAAGCAGGTAGGTCAGTGACATCACAGGAGAGGGTATGCTGTGGTGGGAAGAGCCTGCGCCCCCAACCCAGTGCCAGGCTCACCACACTGGCTGATATGTTCTGTCACCAACAAATGGCCCCCACCACGGTCGGGTTCAGGGTAGAGATTCACTAATATTTGTATCCCTACCAGCTGACTCTGTACTGTCAGACAGTTTCTGTCACCCAGGCTTGGTGTCTCCCAGCTCCTGCCTCCCTGGCACTCAGCTGGTGGCAAAACCTGCAAATAGCTCCAGGTTTCTACTTCACACCTAGTGGTGGGCTGTCGCCTGTTTCACACCCTCCCCGTCTGGCCTTCTCTGATGGACACTGTCAGGGTCCCAGATCCGGGTGGCCAGCACAGCATAGGACTGTCCACACCACAGCCTTCCCTATAGGCCTGGGCAGGAGATAGCAGCTCCAAATTGCTCACAGGTGCCCTGCATGTCAGGCTAGCCCCAAAGAGCCCACACAGGGAAGGGTGGGCCTCTGATCCAGAGAACAGCTTTTCCCCGTCCTGCTTTGTGCCTCATTGATCCCCAAGCCTTCAGCAAATCACTGTCCTCCCCACCCCTAGGTGTCCTCATCTAGAAGCCACAGGCCACCTACACTTGCCCTGCTGCCTTGTAGGACCCAAGGGAGCCCTGGAGTAAGAACACCAAGGGGGTAATGCTGCAGAAAGGGTAGGTACCTATGCCTGTTTTGTTTCTCACTGGTTCTTGCTTCTTATGTGGCTTGATACAGGAGCTCCTTCCAGGGACAGCCATGGTTTTGCATGCTTTAAGCGAGGCCCTTTGACCTTGAAGTCAGCTCGCGGCAGGTTCTGGACACGGTGAGGTCATAGGAGGAAGCATTACAAGCACAGTGAAATGTGTGCAGTTGTTCTCAGGGTGGAGTTCCATAGCTCCAAGTTGAAAAACACAGATGTTCCAGGCTCTGCACAAGGAGTCCTCAGGATCACAGATCCCTGGCCGTTGGTTAGAGGTTGGTGTCCCATCCCGAGGGGCAGCACATAAACACCTTAGCCTGCTGGGGGTAAGGTGAGAGAACACGGTCCCTCTGTCTCCTCAGGCCAGCAGATGACAGGGGCTGGACCCTCAAATTCTGCAGGTATCTCACACCCTAGCCACTGTCCCAGCTGGGAACACCTAAATGAAGCACTCCCTTCCTGGTGCATTGCAGGCCGGCCAAGCTCCCACACCTGCGAGAAGCCAGGAGCAGCAAGAGAGAGCTCTATAGGCCACCATGGACAGCACACCTGAACAAGGCCAGGTATTCAAATAATCCTCCTTAACTGTATTCACCCAACCAGCCCTCAGCAGGGGGGCTCCTTGCTAACAAGTAGGAACTGTTGCTGCCCTCCTGGTGGTGCGACAGGGGCAGGTGTTTTGAAACCTGGGGCCAGAGAGCTGTTCTCAGAGGGGGCAGGATGGGGACTGACGTCAGGAAGGGATGCCAGCCAGGGGGTGCATGCCAAAGGGACTTGGAGGCAAGTCCCAGCAAAGCTCTTTGCTCAACAGTCTGAAGCAAGCACCTCAGCCTCCTCCCCAGCTCTGACCCAGGAAAGAGCTTCCTTGGGGTTTGCAGTCAAGCCACCCACCAAGGGTTCTGGCCCCAGGTGCTGTCCACGGAGTAGAAGCTCCATATATATCGCATAAGGTTGTTCCCACAATGGCAAAACCTTGCTTGAAGGCCTTTTCGCAATTTCTGAGGGCCCTCGGCTTCATGTCTGGGCCTCTGGGATCCCAGGCATGGCTCCACCCGAACATGCCTCATGTGATTAGACACACAGGGCTTGGGAGATGCCGCTTTCCTGTGGTTGGCCACCAAAATGAGGAGCAGTGATGTCAGCCCTGAATTGCTGCCACATCAAAGCTGATAAGATCCTTAGTCTCTCACTGTATGCCCTCCCGTCCTGGACCAGAGGGCCAGATGTGCCTGAGAGCACACAGCTGGGGACAGAGTCAGACCCTGAAGAGCATCTTGCATGTCTCCAGCCTCCAAAGCCACAGAGCCCACTCTTCCCTACTGATCTCCCAGGATCCTGGGATGAGATTGCCAGGACCGAAAGGCCAAGATGAATTCTTCCCATGAAACCTGACTCTCAGAGAACAGGAGAGGCCCCAGGGGGCCAAGAACTGTGACAAGGGTGGAAGAGGGGGCAGCTGGAGGTACCATGACTTTGGCCAGGGCTGCCCGAGTCACACTCCTATGAGCCACGGCGCTGTCCGGACCAGAGGGAGCACCAGCCTTGCATCAGGACTAGTGTGCTATGTAGAGCCTAGGACAACAGGCAAGTTATAGAACCTGCCCAAGCCTCAGTTTCCTCATCGGGAAAACAGGTGTGCTATACCTATGACCCAGCTGTGTGTGACAAGAGCCCCAGTTCAGTGTATAGAGTGCGGCCGAGGCTAGGCACTCCCCGCTCTTCTCCTTTCCCCCGCCCTCTTATCTTCCTTTCTGAACTTTGATTCCTGAGCTGAGAAGAGCAAAAGATGAACTGAAGTAATTTTCCTTGTACCTCCAAGTCACCTTACAGTCTCTAGCTACCTGCTGGAGCAAGCACACATATTTACGTATCACCCCTTTACCACAGACATGCCAGCGCACACACATGGGTGCATACACACACACACACACACGCAAATGCATGTGTGCAAAGATGCAGTAGGCATGCTGACTCTGCATCAAAAAATAGAATCTCAGCCTTGGGTGACACACATCCCATGAATGCAGCGTAGAAACAACTCTGATTTACACCTGTTCGTCATCCAATGACATTTTCAGATGAAAGCATTGCCAGGACAACAGGCGTAGACAAGGAACATCCTGGAAAGCTATGAATGCTCATCAGGACTTTAGTCTCTTAGGGAAAGGAGCCCCTAGTCCATGCCTCTGCCTGGGATGCTCACAGTGCTGAGGCTCTGTTCTAGGAACCTCCTGAGTCCCAGGCCAGCTCTCTGCTCCCACTCATCTCACGGTGGACGCTGGTTTCTCTCTTCACCAGCTGATGGCTTTCAGCACTGCCCCTTTACTTTTCTGTCTTGCACCCTTACTAGGAACAATTTGGGGATGGATACCCCATCCCTTCTGCTGATGGGCGCATAGCAGGTGCTCAATACACTTGTATGGGAAGACCTTTTGGATGCCCCACCCAGAGCAGAAAATGAGGCAGAGAGGAGGGGGTTAACACGGCTCCTAGAAGAAGCCAACTCAGCAATGAAGAAGAGAGCTTTTGTTTCCTCCCAGGCAAGCCAGAGCAGGCATCTTTAGTTTCCTCCCCTCCACCCCCAAGCACAAATCTCTATGAATGGCACCTGGTGGTTGGCCAGGGAGCTGACATCTTCATGCCTGCAGGTGACGAGCCAAAAGGACAGTGAGCGCTTTGTTGAAAGATTTGGGGGCCTGGAGATACTGTGCCCAAAAGAGGGGAGGCAATTCAGATCCCTACTGGGAGCATTCCCACCCTCTGGCTGCTCCCCGCTCCAGACAAGCCCCGCCCCGCCACAGAGGCCTGCAGAGTGGGTCCTCTGCACACCAGAGCCAGCTGCCTGAGGGCCATCACTTGTCACTTGACAATGGAGAAGGATGTTTCTCTATTTTCTAGCTCAGATGAGCTTTCGAAGATGCTATCTGTCTGTGATATAAATCCATTGAGAAAGCCCTGGAGGGAGCCCCTGCAAAGCCCTAAATTGGACACTAAAAACAGATAAAAGCTGATGGTTTAAAGGCTTTACGTGAGCTCCATTTGGGGGAAGGAATGAAAACAAGGATTTAGTTTGTCCTCCCCTGCATTAGGCACATTGGGCAGCTGTGGCCTGAGATTTTAAATCTTTTGTGTCCCAGTTACGTGGATTTGAGTGTCCAATGAGCCAGTGCTAGGAGGGAGGGCCTCAGACTCTGAGACAGCCGCAGAGAGGGCCTGATCCCCTGCCACTCCACCGTCACCAAGTGCAGCGCTCAGCTCCTGGGTGGCTGCACAGATAGATTCCAACTCCACCCAGCACATCACTACCACAGAATCCCAAATTAATGGTGTGCATTTAGACGGAGCAGGCCAAGCCATCACCCTGCCATTTGTTCCCGCAACCTCAAGTCTTGGTTCCCCTGGCCCAGTCGGTGGGTGGCATGTAACCAACGGAGACGTCGCCTGGCTATTGCCTTCCGTCTAATTCTGTCTTTCTTGATCGCTGTCCTGAAGCTGAAGGAAACTTGGAAATGAGGTAGACAGAAAAGCCAAACTGAAAAAATTCCAACAGGAAAGTCTCACCCACAGCATTCGGAGCTTCCTGGAGCACAGGCAAGCCGTGTAGTCCTTCATTGGGGTAGATGAGGAAAGTGCAGCTCTTCTAATCAAGAGGAGAGCCTGTCACGCTCTTGAAATAAAGCCATGGTGGTTGGTAGGAAAATGTTACCCCTCAACTCAGAGGCTAGACAACTTCTAAAAGTCCCAGTGTCAAGGCTATAACCCAGACCAACTAACCAGAATCTTAGGGCTAAGACTCAAGCATCAACGTTTTTCCTATTGACTCCACCATTTTCCAGGCACTTCCATTGTGCAGCCAGGGTTGAAGCACTATTCTAATGAGCCGGGCCTTGTAGTGAGCACATGGGGGCTGACGTCAAGGCTGTCATCATTTGCAGCCCCCTTACCATGTATGCCTTTACTTTTACCCTTTGGTTCAAGTCAGAACTGGAAAGATTACCCTTCATATAGGTCATGTCAAGAATCCATTCTTTCCCTCCTGCTGGGCAGGATAAACCTGAGCTAGGTCTGTCTGTAGATTTGCAGTCTGGAGGAGCCCACTGGGTGGTGCCTAGGGTCCAGTCAGATCTGAGAGGAAGGATGTCGGAAGTGAGGTATCAGCACCACCCCCACCCTGTCTCACTTTATAGGACACAAAGGAGTATGAGGTCTGACCTAAGAAGGGCCGCTCAGCTTTTGGCTGAGAACTGGCCTCTGGCCTCTATCCTTAGTGTCTTTCTTGAGGCCTGAAGCTCTGTGTAGGTTCCAGCTCTTCAGCCAAATGCTGGGAGGTGGATCCCTGAGACAGCAATACCTTTGACTTCTGGCATTCTCTGTGGATGTATTTTCCAGCCAGGGAAAGAAGAATGACCATAGTACCATCCTGAGCAGTACTGTCTGGAACCTTGGCTGTGACACTGAGAAGCACTGTGACCTTGAAAGCTGTCTTAGACTTTCTGAGCTTTGGTTCCAGCAGGTTATAAAATAGGGAAAGTGTTAGATATCTCACAAAAAAAAAAAAATTTTGTTGTTGTTGTTATTTGTTTTCGTTTTTTCGGAAGCAGGGATCGAACTCAGGACCTTGCACTTGCCAGGCAGGCATTTGTGCCCTTGAGCTATCTTCCCAGCCCCAAATACCTCACAAGTTTAACAAGTAATAGTTAAATGAGATCAAGAGTATAAAGTTCCAGAGCCCTACTAACACATGAACAGTAGTTACTTTCCGCCCTTTTCTGCTTTCTTCCTTAGTCGTCTTCTGGAGTCAAGGCAGTGCTTCCTACCAGTACAGCCTTCCTACAGTGGGCTCTGGCCCTTGGCCCTGATGCCTATGATGACCTGGACCTAGAGTAAGATGTGTGTCCCCAACTGGGTAAGAAAGCAGCTTACAGCTATTGCCCTTTCCCAAGATAATCCTTTAGGATGCATGAGAAAGGCTCAGTCGAAATCCCTTCAAGTTTCCTAGGAATGTTTCCAGGAAATCACACTACTTAGCAGAAGGTTCCTAGTTCGTGGCTGGCCCCAGATGTTCCACCCTTCATGTGCATTGTCCTAATTGGCCTGGAGTTAAGGGAAAAAGCTAACCAAGTTTTCAACAGGGACCCATTGAGTATGCCATGAGTAAGGAAGGAACAAGACAGATATGGCCCCTGCTCTCACAGTGTTTCCAGATGAAAGCAGACTTTAAACAAGGAATTTCAGCTCAGGGGTGGTTTCATCTGAGTGTATGTCCCCCACAGCATTCCTATGCTAAGCTCCCAACCCCAAGGGACAGATAGTACTATAGGTGGGACCTTGGGGAGAGCCCTCATAAATGACATCTGGCTCCTTATAAAAAAGTCCCTTTTCCACGAAGTCAAGACACATTGCAGTGGCATCTACAAACCAGGAAACAGGCTGTCATCAGACACTGAATTTGCCATCAATTTTATCTTGCATTTCCTGTTTCAAAACCATGAACTATAGATGTCTTTTGTTTATAGACTACCCAGTCTGTGGCATTTTGGTACAGCAGCTCCAGTGGACTAAGACACATTTAGAAGTGGAGGTGCTATTGTCAGAAATGCCTAAAAATGGGAAAGCAGTTTTGGAACTGGGTAATGGCTAGAGGCTGGAAGAGTTTTGAGGTACAAGCTAGCAAAAACATGCACTGCTAGAGGCAAACAGAGGGCTGTGAAGAGGAGAGGTGTACAGAAAATTTCAGTCTTCTTAGAGAATAGCGAAGTGATCCTGAGCAGTGTGTTAGAAGAAATTTGGACAGTAAAGGCCACTCTCATAAAATCTTCAATAGAGGTAAGGAACATATTATTGAAAACTTGAGGGCAAGTGATTCTTGATATAATGTGGCAAAGAATTTGGTTGAGTTGTGTTCATGTCCCAGAGTTTTGGAGAGGGTAGAACTTGTGAGCTATGAAATAGCATCTTTGACTGAAGAGATTTCTAAGCAAAGAATTGGAGGCAGAGCTTGGCTTCTCTTGAATGCTTTCAGTAAAGTGTAAAAAGAGAGGAAGGATTTAAAACAGAATTTTTAATCAAAAGAGAAGCAGCAGTGCTTAAAGAGTTGGAAAATCCTCAACATATTCATATCATAAAAATGAGAAAACAAATCAGAGAAAGGACACTGAGGGTATGGCTACACAACCATTTGATAAAGAGATTAGCATGGATTATCCAGGTCCTATTCATTGTGACAGCAGCCAGGTGACCCTGAAGGCTCTTTGGAGATTATTGGAGCTACTCTGCCATCATGTCCAGAGTTTCAGGCCTGGGAGTAAAGTGACCTCCAAGGAGAAGCCAGACACCTGTGGACCTCGGTGCCTAAAACCACCTCGAGGCTCTGTTCACCACTTTCTGCTATAGCGCTTCTTGGTTACCCATGAGGTCCAGGAGTGGAGTGGATCGTGGTAGCTGCCCTCTGGAGGGCACAAACAGTAACCTCACCAGGCATCCTTATCGCGCCTTCTGGGATGGTGTGGAAGAATTAGCCCCATGCCTACCTCCAACTAGATTTCAAAAGATAAAGCAGCTCAGCACCTGGGCGCATGATGCAGGATGTGGCTACTGCAAAAGGATCACAACAAGGCAAGGATACCGAGACTAAGTTGTTCTTACAATCTCCAACTGGTAGGGTGCCCAGCAGGTGGTGCCAGCCTAGAAGAGCTACAGAAACCAGACTCCTACCCATGAAAGCTGCAAGGCACAGCTCTGCTGCAGTGATACCATGGTGGTAAGGCTACCTAGAGCCTTGGGAACCCAGCCTGTTGCTCAGAGTGTTGTGGAAGATGCCAGCAAGTCAAAGAAAGTGATTTTTAAGCCTTACAATTTCATATTGTCTGCCCTTTTGGGGTTCAGACTTGCTTGGAACCTCTAATCTCATTCTTCTTTCCTATTTATCTGTTCTGGAATGAGAATGTCCATTTTTTGCCTGTCCCACTGTTGAACTGTGGAAGCACATCATGTTTGATTTCACAAATTCTCAGCTGGAGAGCAATTTTCTTCCAGATGAATCATACCTTGAGTCTCTTCCATATCTGACTTAGTTGATATTTCGATGAAACTCTGGATTTCAGACTTTGAGGTTGAAGCTGGAATGAGTTAAGACTTTTGGGCTAATGGGATAAGATGAATATATTTGCATGTAGGAATACATTTTAGCAGTACATTTAGGGGTCTGGGAGTAGAATACTGTGGTCTGAATATTTGTCTTCAATCCCAAATTCATATGGATGAAACCCTGAGCCCCCAGGCCATGGCATTAGTAACAGATGGGGCTTTTGTTGAGGTGATCAGGCCATGAGGAGAAGATGTAGGGTAGCTCCTACGATGAGGAAGAGAGCAGGGACTTCAAGCATCAAATGACAGACCTTGTCCAGGCTTAGAGAAGGTGACTGCTGCATTAGCTAGAAAACTGGCAGACAGGTAGGTAAGATTTACCTATCAGAACTTTCAGGGAACCAAACTGTTCCATAGGCAAAGGGAAGAACAGCCCGCAGAGACCACTGGTGAGGTAGAACCTGGTGCTTGTAGAGAACTAAGGAGTTGTTGAAAATCACTGAGATGAAACTGGGCTTGTCAGAACCAACTCACAAAGGACCTTCTGGTCTCATTGTTCTCAGATTAGAGCAAAATATGTGCCACACTCATCAAGAAGGCTGGTTAAACATGTAGGGCTGGGCCCCACCTCTGGAGCTTCTGGTTTGCTAACCCTGTTGTGAAGCCAGAGATTCTGTGTTTCTAACCAGCTTCCAGGACATGCTAATCAAGTTTAACACTGCATTCTTTTAGAACATGTTGAATAGAACAGATTTTTATTTTATTTTATTTTATTTATTTTTTTCTTGTTTCAGAACCTTTATTTGTTTATTCACTCATTTTTATGGCCAGCTCAGCCCACCCCGAGGGCAGGGCTGGCGCAGCATGTGGTGCTGGGGATCGAACCGTGGTCCCTGTAGCCACCCAAGCTTTCCCAAGCAGGCGCTTTAGACCACTGAGACATCCCACCAGGCCCCTAGAACAGATTTTTAAGAGTAAGGAGAGCATGAAAGACGTTGAGCTGAGTAGCCAGGTTTGCCTTTCAGAGATCTTGATTGGCTGCAGTGTAAAGAAGAATGGATAGGTGCCTGCGACTGAACGGACACTGCCTGGAGCCCCAGCGTCTCCTGTTGCTCCCCACTGAAGTCTCAAAATTCAGAAAGGTTTCCATAGGCCTCTTGTGCTTCTCCAAGTATGTGTATATAGCAAACAGCCTTGGGAAATAGAGATAATGTCTCTTCAGAGAAAAAGGAAAATTAGCCTAGTGTCCAGTATCAAAAAAAAAAAAAAAAAAAAATCTGGTGCATAAGGGAAGTCAGCTTTCTTTCCATTATAAAAGATAAGAGTTCCTGGAGAGCAGAAGCCCTCTCAGGAGCACAACTTGCTGCTCGCATGCTGACATCACCTGGCCGCCTTCCAGCTGCCCAGGAAAACTGTACCATGGGGAACCATGCAGGGCTGACTTTTTTTGGCCACCGCTGTGGTTGTAGTATAACCTTTTAGATAGTCTGATCCAGGAGTCTCAAGTCTTCTTTCCATGAAATTATGGAAAGCTAGCTTGTCAGTTAGGAAGTTAATTAGAGTACCAGGCTCTTTGTGGTCCCCTACATTATTGCACCTGCTCCACCCCCCCAACCCCCACCCCCGCCTCCTTCAGGGGCTCTCCTGGCAGTCCCTCCACTCCCTATGCGCAGCCCCGTCTCCAGTTCATACTCTGGAACATCAGGCTGCCAGACTCCACTTTGGGTCTTTGCAACTGTATCACCTGCACCCAGCTCCATGCTCAGCTGCAGATGGGGCTTCTCTCTCAGCCTCCCCTAAAGGTATCCATTGTCAAAACATTTGGTGCCCACATCATGATCCCACTTGACCTTTGGCCTTTGCAGATCATCAGATACCTTTACATCCATGGTCCATAGTAGTGAAGACTTCGAGGCAGTGATGACACAGTCCTGAATCTATGTGTAGGAAAACTGAGGCATACAGACTGTGACATTCACTAGCAGGGCAGGACCAACTCCAAATCCCACCTACAAAGCTGGGAGACATGGCTGGGGCTTACAGTAGCATTCATGGTCAAGAGGGTACCTGTACATTTAAACGTTTCCAGGCTCAGCTGTCACCCAAGGCAGGGACAAGAGCAGGAGCTTCAGGGGGTAAGCTTCAATAGGCTGGGGTTGGAGCTAGCAGTTTTTCCTTTTAAAGAGCTAGGGCTGTGCTTCCTAGGGGGTAGAGGGGGAGGCTGCAGGCTCACTGCAGGCAGCCCGTTTGTTTTTGAATTGTAGATTGCCAGGTTTGATTGGAAGTCAGAAGTCTAGCCAAGCCCCCTGTGGACCTATTTATGTAGAACTGGTCTCCTCTTCTAGAGGAAATAAACATCAGAGGCTACCTGGCCTGCCTGACACAAGCCTTTGTGTTGTCAAATCAGGCGCCTATGTCAAGCTGAAGTTGTGCATTCGGGGAGTGCCAGGACCCTGAACCCCCACCCTGCCAACCTAAATGCTCTCAGAATTTCTTCTCCTGCGTCTAATCCACATCTAGCCACATGAAACTTTTAGCATCTGCCTGCTCCCAGGTTGCTCCTGTTAAGGCCCATCTCTCCTTCTCCTCTACTACTTCTGTTTTATCTCTAAATGATCTAATATTAATGTTCTCATCATTACAGTGTTCAGAGGAAAAGAACCACTTTTGTCCACAGAGAGAGGGAGTTGAGAAATTAATATAATATTTGTTCAGGATTGATTTCAAGCTGTAATCCCCGCTGCCAGAGAGACCCATCTGTTTAAAACTATCAGACACTAATTACCCAGCGTGTGAACACAATAGCAGGATTGAGAAGTGACGTCCTCCACTCCCCCACACACTTGCAATTAAGCATTGTTATTTATTAGAGGAAAAAAAAATCCTTTGCTGAAGATGGATCTCCCATCCTCTTGACTGGCAGGGCCTCCCAGGGGACCGAAAACAGTACGTGACAGGGAAGAAACCCCCGAAATTTCAGGATCAAAGAATCCTAGGAATTGCATTCATCTGGCTAGAAAGGTCGAATCCATTCTGAGCGCTTTCCCTTCTCTCCTTTCTGACTCAGTTCAGACTTCCCACCAAACCTATGGTAGTTAATAGAGATAACAGCAGCTCCGAGGAAGCCAGGGAGGAGAGCGCTGATCCATCCCCTTGAGTTCTCTTCCCTTCATCCTCCTCAGCAATCAGATGCGGAGGTCTGTGAAGAGCGTTCCAGCAGGCCCCCTCCTTTCTTGAAGGCTGGCACGCAAGGGCTTGGACAGTCGCTCAAGTAGTAGGCGTCCACCTCTGGCCTTTGCCCCCTTTGAACCTGCATTTGCCTCTACTTCCCTCAAGATTGCTGCTGCTGAAAAAAAAAGGAAAGAAAGAAAGAAAGAAAGAGAAAAAAGAAAAGAAAAAAGTGAGAAAGAGAAGGAAATAGCGAAGGGGAGGGCTCAGGAAAAGTAGTAGCAGTAGCATTGCTCCCATTAAGTCATTCATTTGTTCGAAAATCTTCAATGGCTCCCCTTGGCCACTGACTAATTGAATAGTTAACACCCTACAAGTTCTGGCCTCAAGGCATTTCTGACTGTCCTTCTGACTGCACTCTGTATGTATGGGAACAATCTGGATAAAGTGAACTGCACTCCCCTTCACATTGCCTGTAGATTTTTTTTTTCTTTCTTTCTTTCTTTCTTTCTTTCTTTCTTTCTTTCTTTCTTTCTTTCTTTCTTTCTTTCTTCCTTTCCTTCTTTCTTTCCTTCTATCTATACCAGGACCTTCCTACTGAGTGAGCTACATTTCCATCCCCTTTTTATTGGTTTATTTTGAGTCAGGGTCTTCTTGCTAAATCTCTAAATTGCCCAGGCTTGCTTAACCTTGGGATCCTCCTGCCTCCTCTGTTGGCTTTCTTTCTCTCCTCTTGAACTTTAAGTACACCCCGCCTCGGCCCCTTTTTACCACATAAAAGGCCTGGCCCAGCTTCCTAAGCTCCTTCCCTCTTGTAACCCTTTTTATCCCACCTCTGGATCGCTTTCCTCCTCTTCTGATGCACAGTAGTGTCTTATTTGGGGCATGGTTTATGACACCTATCATTTACCTAATATTGCCACATTGATCCTAATAGACTTAGAAACCCTGCATTAGTGACTACTGTTCCTGAAACTCCTGACAGAGGCGGGGGAATGGCAGTCAATGACACAAAATGTGGATACGTTCCCTTTTGTTGTGCAGAGTATGACGTGGTAAGAAAACAAATGGTAATTTAAGTATTAATTTAGAATTTATAGTAGGCTACTGCCAAGGTGATATTCAGGGTGCCCATTGGAGGCCTAATTAAGCTGGGGCTGGGCAATGCCTCTGTGAAGAAGTATCTGTTAGAATAGCGATTATCTAGACAAAAGAGTCAAAGAACATTTTCATTTTTATTTCTATCTGGAAGAAATCGCTTATATTAAGGAAACTCAGAGATTTTATTTGTTCCAGAAAGCTCCCTTTGGTAGACTTAGAAGTTTAAGACAAGATGAACAGAAACAGGAGTGGGAGCAGAGCTGTGAGACTGGAAGCTGGCTGTGGTGGTTTGACTGTGTCTTTACCCAAGGGGAACAAGTGTTGGAGACATAATCCTCAGCACTATGTTGGGAAATGGGATCTTCAAAGCAAGGGACTTCAAGAGAGGTGCTTGGGCCAGTTGGAAATGCCCTTGAGAAGGAGAAGGTGGGCCTGCCTTCTCTCTGGCTTCCTGTGTTGAAATGTAATTTCTGTTCCCACACCGTTGCAACCTGTCATGATGTGACACTGATGAGAAGTCCTTCACCAGAACTAAGGCATGCCAAAACCATGGATTAAATAACCCTCTTATTTTCATAAGCAATCTGCTTCTCGTATTTTCTTATAGCAACAAAAAGGTGACAACTGTAGAAGCTAGTGTAAGAGTTCAGCTATGAGGCAATAATGTCTTAACTAGGCTGGTGAGTTCAAGAAATGTTAAGAGAACCACTGGAATTAAATGTGTGATTGGTTCTTGGTGTAAGAACATGAAACATACAAGATGACTCAGCTTTCTGGGTTCTGAGTGAATGAGAGGGCCATAGCCAACAGAGGATGACTGAGAAAGAAGAACAAATGGGAGTTCTGTCAGAAGAGGGGGTCCATCTCGGCCACCTGAATCTGAGCAGCTGGTAAAATATTGAGTAAAATCTTCCATCCCTTTTATGATCATGGTACCATTAGTCACAGGTAGATTGAGGTATAGTTGACATATAGTATGCTGCACACATTTAAGATGTCCAGGTGGACAAGTTTTGACATATATGTGTACTACTGATACTGTTACCACAATCAAAATAGTCAGCAGAGTCATCTTCACCTTTTCTCTGGGCTCTACTCTATTCTGTCCCTTCTACCCTCTTCTCAGGTCCTGAGCAACCACTAATCTCTGTCAGGATTAACCAGTGCTGTGTTTTCTAAGGCTTTACAGAAAAGAAACTGTCCAGTCTGTAGGTATACGTGGCAGTCTTCCGTGTGTAGCTTACTTCACTCTGCATAACTGTTTTAAACTTCATCCATGTTGTAGCACATTTCATTAGTTCAGCCTTCTTCTTACCAAGTGATATTTTATTGCTTGCACCACAGTTCAACTACTGATGGGGATTTGGGTTGTTTCCAGTTTGGGACTATTAAAAATAAAGCAGGTATGAACCTCCTTATGTAGCTGTTTTATCTCTCCCGCCCCCCTTAGATAAATACCTCAATATGAAATGACTGGGTCACATATACATACCATAGCAATAACATCATATAAAATTCTGACACTGATAACTTGATTTCACAGATTGCGGCACATTTCCTGATAAGATTGCCTGCATTTCAGATACCAGCTACAAGTCTGATAATTCCCCAACCTACCTGCACTCCTAACCAGCTGGTTACAGATTCAGGACTTCCTGTAGCCTTCTCAGGTTGGATAATTACCTAGGCTGATTTACAGAACCCTGCAAAGCACTGGGCGTGGTGGCGCATACCTGTAATCCCAGCACTCGGGAGGCTGAGGCAGGAGAATCGGTGTGAGTTCGAGACCAGCCTGGGCTACAAAAGTGAGCTCAAGGCCAGCCTGAACTGCATAGTGAGACATTGTCTCAAAAAGGCAAAAAAAAAAAAAAAAAAAAAAATCAGAACCCTTGAAGAGATACTTGGGATGGGTGTGGAGCTCCCGAGCAGTACCCCCGGAGGTGGGCATGGCTGGCAAGTCTCAGTCCCCGCACATCAATGGCCCACTAACCAGGAGGCTCCACTGAGCTTAAGGTCCAGAGTTCTTACTGGGGTCGCACTAGGTAGGCCAGTTGGTTGCAGCATTATTGGCCAGCTGACTGAGCTTGTTCTCCAGCTCTTCTCCCCTTCCTGGAAGAGTTCAGGCTGATAGCACTTGGCTCAAAGCCCTGATCCTCTAAACACAAAGTTGGGCTCACTAGCATCAGCAGTCTTTCCTGAATTATCTATTTAACTTAAACTCAGAGATGCCCTAGGAGATCCCTGGAATAGCAGAAGCACTTGTGTCACTAGGGAAATTGCAAAGGTTTGGAAGTTCCCTCCCAGGAACCAATCAAAAATGAACTAAATTCCTTATTTGGTGACAGTACTGTTTATGTTAGATAAATTTTAGTTAAGTATATTAGTGGTCAAATTAATAATGAATATATGAATAAATAAATGACTAAGAATATCTTTTCAGTTGCATATGATCAAAACCCAATTCAAACTATACAAAATGTTTGTTTATATAGCAGGGGACATAACTGATAGCATCAGAGAATGAAGGAAGGGTTTTAGATGGTTGAGACGTAGAACCAGGCAGGCCACCAGAAGGAAACTGGCGCTCATCAGCCATCTCTCGTTTCTATTTGTTTCCACTTTATTACATCCATAGAGAGCCTTTTTTCTCTCTAAGGAAAGAGAGCAACTATGAATCAATGACTCTGATTCATAGATTATTTTTTCTCTCAGCACAAAAATACCAATTTCAGGGAAAAACTCTTGATTGTTTGGTGTGCTCACTTCATGGCCAAATCACTGTCCCAAATGAGGAGATGGCTGTCCAGGCTCGGGCTGCACACTCTCTTTCTGGCCTTCTGTTGTGACTGGCCGACCAAAGAGAACCCTGGGGACCGATGGATTCCTGAAGGAAGAGATGAGTAATAACAGATCAGCACAAGATTCTAGTACCTTTGTATGAGTGCTGATGCTTAGAGCATTCAGAAAGGATTTTGGCCTACAATCTCTTGTATAGTGATCATTGACAATGACCTGGGGAAATAGAGTTGCATTTTATAGAATACAAGATGAGGCTAGGTAAGGTAAAAGTTTCCACTAAAAAATGTCAGAACCCTCAAAAACTTGGCTTTTGAGCTTTAAATCCAGAAAGTTGTGTCTCTAGCTGATACTTTACAATCCAAGCAAAAAGTCTGCATATTGTCTCATCCATTGTTCACTCACATATTAAATGAGCTCCTATAACAAGACAGTGGTCACGGCAATAAGCAGGACAACAATGTTGCCCTTCTTGAGCTTATATTACACGGGAGAAAATGGATAATGATCTTTAGCTGGCAGCACCATGAAGACAATGAAACAGGCCAGTAGGATTGGGGGTAGTTGTCAAGAAGGGGCTGCCAGAGAGCAGACATTGGTTCACAGGCCCTTCCTCCCTTCAGCTGCGGCTTGGGCACATGGACCTCAGCACACCTTAGCACCAATGCTCACGGCCAGCCAGCCCACCCAGAACCTTCTCCATGGCTCTGAGTGTGCTTTCTAACTTGATAAGTTTTCCAGGTCTAAAATGTGGAGGGATGGGACTGGTGGGATGGCTCAGTGGTCTAAAGTGCCTGCTTAGGAACGCTTAGGCAGCAGCAGGGACCGCGGTTCAATCCCCAGCACCACATGCTGCACCAGCCCCACCCACAGGGCAGGCTGAGCCGGCCATAAATAAATAAATAAATAAATAAATAAATAAATAAAAAATGTGGAGGGAACCAGGAGAACACATAAGAAACAACCCAAACTGCAGTTTGAAATATTTAAATGCAGCTAAGGGGGATGTCTCAAAGTCTTCTGAAAAGAAAACCATGGATGATCTTTGGGTAGCAGTGCCATTCTCACCTGGCTAGGGTGGCCCGCCCAGGACTCTGTGTGGTCTTTCCAGGGGCAAAAGCATAAACCAACTGCAGTCTGTTCCAGGCCGAACCTTTGAAGTTGTGATGAAAACCAAACCCATTCCTGGCTCCTGATACAAAGAGAAAACAAAGAGAGCAGCAGGATTCCCATTCCTTCGGGAAGCCAGCCCAATCTCCCTGGTAGCCAGGAAGCCGTGTAATATGTCCATGTCAAAACCAACGGCTCCTCTGGGAGATTGTCAAATTAAGATCCTTCCATTGAAAAGCCTAATGCTGTTGATTAAAGAGCACAAACCAGAATCAGACCCCTCCTGGCCCTGCAGTGGGATGGATTTATGTTCTCCCTGTGTCTAAATGTTGAGCTAGGACACACTTGGTGCTCCTGGGAACTCAGGGCTCAGACAATAAGCAGAGCCCTCTGTTCTTTCCTAGATGTCTGTACTGCTCTCAGTAAGGCAGGGGGTGGCTTGTCTGACTCCAGCTCCACACTTCCTGAGCTTCTGTGTGGCCCAAGAGCCCTAGTCTTTATAAATGCTAAATAATGCCACATTAAAAGCACCCCCAAGTATAGGTAGGCACACTGAAGATACTCATCCCCTGATGAAGAGAATTAATGATGTTATCTTGTGATGTCAAAATGTCTGTACATTTGTCACTCTGCATTGATACAAGCCCCATGGAAAAAATAATTGAAATTGACTAACTGGCTGGGCTCAACACTTGTAGGGGAGGAAAAGGTCTTTTCCATCTGTCCTCCTAAATTTAAGGCAGGAGCCTTATAACAAGATGGGTTAGCAGGAGAAAAGGCACATCTATTTATCAATCCTTTATATGACACGAGGATATCCGCCAGGAAATGAAAGCCCAAAGAAGAGTTTTTAAAAGTGTTATAATAGATTTGTGGAAAAGTGGACACAGACACTGGGTGAAGATGGTGGAGTGAGAGTGTGGCAGGAGGAACTTGACAAGGCCCAGGTGTGCCAGCTCCTCTGAGTCCCCTCATCTTTGGACACATGGATACACTTTCCGTCCAGTACAGGGAGGGCACTTCTCATGCGAGGCTCTCAACCTGCTTCAGGGGACGAAGGAGGAGGAAGGAAGGCCACAGCGATCCCTCTGCTTTGGCCCATTTCTCAAGCCCTTAGTTTTGAGCTATTCAGTACGCTAGGGAGTAGCATGTTTGCGGGGAGCAGTCCTGAATGCATCGCTCAGTCTTCTCTCTCTCTTTTCCTGACTGCTACAGAACTCCTGCACCCTCAGCAAAGGCCTGTTCCACTGTTGTTTTTATGCACTCTCCTTCCCAAGTCCCCAGCCACTGGAACTGTTCCCACGGTACTTTGTTTATTTGTGGCATTATCACATGGTCCTGCCGCATGGGTGTATATGCATTTATCTTCTCCGAGGCTTCAAATGTCTTGGGGAAAAGCAGACATTCTCTTCATCTCAGTCTCTGCTGTGCTCTGCACAGTGGCTGGCTGGGGCTACAAAGTCAGGAAGTGTTTTTGAATGAATAATTCAGGGAGTCAGTGAATGAGCAAACCGGGACCTTCCCTCACTCTGAAATCTCTGTGGCAGTGGGCTACAGGTCTGAGAGAGCATGAATCAGAATCCTGGCCTAGTTAAATTGGTATGATGGTTTCCCCATTCAATAAGCAATCACTCCCCCCACCCAACACTCACACACACATACCCCGCCGCCACCTCCACCATCTGTGCTATACTCTATCTCTGAGTCTGTCTGTACTCCGCCATCATTGGGAATTGTGCAAGATGAACGAAGATGCTGAAAGGCAACAGCCATTTGTAGGGCATGAACCAAAGACCTGATTAAGATGGATAAAGTCATGAAAGAGAGGAATCCTCCAGCTGACCCGCTGGACCAGACTTGGAGATCAGTGGATGGAAAGATAATACAGCCGTGTCTGTCACTTCTAAAGACAAGCTCATCCAGGAGCATAGCAAGCCGGGTTGAAGCTAGAGCAACTCATTTCCACAGGAAGACTCCAGAACTAGGGAGTACAGAAGACAGATAATAGATTTCCTTTTCTGCGCATCTTCAAAGAGAAGACAATTTCTCTCATAAGGCTACCCCTCCTTAATCTACATAGTCTGGCCATAGGGCAGAAGACTGGGGTCTCTGCCAGCCAGGGTGGGAATATCCTATTCTGTTGCCAGGATACTGGGTAGACCACCACAGTGGAGCCTTCTCCAAGCCCCCATTCCAGGCAAAGACGTATCAGTAATTAAAGCCCATTTCTTCCTGACATCAGCAGAGGCTATCATAGTAGGAACGGCTACATCTCCCACGAAGGAAGGTATAGCCAGGGCAGCTAGCTGCTAGCTGCAAGTCTTTCCTCCCAGGTGGTAGGAAGCAAAGCCAGGTGCAGGAAGCAGCTGAATTGAACAATATCATGGGGTGGAATTGGGGGACAGTTTTGACACAAAGGAAATGCTCATTCCAACAAAAGGAAATCAAAACCCCAAATGATCCCACAGGGAGAAAAGGTGAATGAGAGGGAAATGAAATGGAAAACACCAACAAATTGGAAATCATGCCCAGAGGTGGAGGAAAGGAATTGATTGGAATGCTCTGGAGCAAAGAGACAGCTCCTCAAAGAGCTGGTCTTTCCACAAAGGACCTGAGATCCTGCAAGTCTGAATCGCATTTCCAGGGAAGAAGTGTGGCCCAGTGCATTGCTAGTTTATCAGCAAAGAGGTGGCCCAAGCTGAGGTTCCCTTGCCTGAAAGTCCACTGGTCACCTGACAAAGACTTGTAGGTTCTCTTGCAAATGGTAACTTCCTGGTAAGACAAAGAGCCACCTGGCTACCCTTGAAAACAGTGAAAATGCTGATGTCCAGACATATACTGGACAAAAGTCCCAGCATGCAGGAGTGGGCTTCTCTGAGTTCCACGTCTAAACAGCTCTCCATCCTTGGAGAGTGACTGGGAATTCAGCGTTATCTCGCTCTGTGACAAGAGGAGCATTTTTGCTAGAAGAATGTTGAACGCTGAGTCCTATGCAAGCTCTTTCTCTTTCACCTCTCTAATTTCCTGTTACTGCCAGCACAGAGTTTTGGTTCCCTCCAAATTTCCAGCTCTCACACGGAGATCTTTGGCTTCTGCCTCTCACCACCAGGAACGTCTCCTTGCTCTTGGCCTCAGCTTCATCCTTGGGAAGAAGACCCAGCTTCTTCCCAGTCTGCCCCAAATCACCTGGAGGTAACTCCATTATTTGCACTGTCAGCACCACATTTCTCTGAGCTCCTTTGAAAATGTCATTAAGTCACTATGCTGTGTTGCTTTGGACCTAACTTAGTCTGAGGCCCCCCCCCCCAGGAGCTACTTGGAGCCATTCTTCTGTGTCCCTTTCTCTAAAGCCAGGGTTGTGGCTAGAGCCAGTACTCTACTAGCTGACTTACTTCTAGAGGTTTGGACCCTACCACTTGGCAAATGCTTCACAGCTAAAATATTTTGGGGAAAGCATCTATGATGCTAGCTCCATAAACCAATATGTTGGGCTCTGAGCTGTCCTTGTTACCTACTAAATCTCCCAGGAGAAAGTCTGTGAATTGAGGTGGATCTCAAATGTTCAGGTGCAATCAGAAGGACATAAAACTGCTTGAGAAGCAGGTAAAGGAAATGAGCTTGTACTGAAAGAAAGATGCTCCAGCTTCACCTGTTAGCTGTCTTCTGTCACGATCCAGGATGAGTTATAAAGAAAGATAAACTCCACCTTGGGCTCCAGGGGAACAAAACAAGAGCCTGTGAAAATTAATCCAATGTACAGAGTTCTCAGTAGAAGAAACCCTGTATAACAATCCAGGCAACTCTCAGCCTTTAGACACCTGAGCATCTTCTTGTTAGAAGGATACAGTTGTGTGAGGACCTGTCATGGAGATGTTGGCGTGAAATAAGGAGAGAAGACAGCAGTGGATGAGTGGGAGATGAGAGTGGCCCTGGAGAGACCAACTGCTACCTGCCACTGTAGAAGGACAATGACTAAAACAGCAAGGGACTCCAAAGCCTCCAGTTACAGTTTTCCCAATCTTGGCATCAGGAGGTCTGGAGGGAAGTCTGAAGGTCATTTCTTATAACCTTCCCATCGCTCAACAGTGTGCTCATCAACTGTGTGCTTAACCCAGAGGTTTCCACGGCAGTTAACTGGTCTTTCTCTAGGCTGTATCTGGAGCAGGTGATGGGGTCCGCAGTGGCAGGAGATGCAGAGGGAAGCTGTCCAGGGTGGGCATCAAGCTTCAGAAATATCGCTGAGGGCACCATCATCAGCCTTGAGACCGCTGCTGATGTATACGGATCTTTCCCTCCTGCGTTGGAGGGAAAGAGCTTGGCGAGAGCCTGGCTCAGCTGGAAGCAGTGAAGCAAGCACGTTGCATTGTTGAACTGCCTTGCCAGCTGCTGACAAGGGGAGGGCTTCGCAGACAAAGTGAACCTATGGAGGGACGGAAGTCGCTTGGAGACAAACGCACTCACAGAGTTCGCTGTGCTGAAGCTGTTTTGGAAGCTGCTGTCATACACACCTCCAGCAAAGAGAGAGGAGGAGAGGTAATGACGGCTGCGACGGAAGTTGGGCATGTTTCCCCATCGCTGCTGCTATTCTGTAATTCTCCTCCTTCATTACAGAAGCTTCCTTTCAAAATAATCGGGGAATGGCATGACTCATGAGCACAGTGTCTTTGCTCCCCTAGGAAGGAGGAACAGGTGGGCTCACAGGGCAGCTGTTGGGATTCAACCTGGCTGGTGCTATTCCCAGAATCCTCTGGGGCTACTGCATCCTGGTTACCATGGGCCAGTGCCTGCCTTGTGATGCCAACCCTCTAAGCCTTGGAAACATCTGGTGAGTGTTTCACTCTCTGCACAGGTGGTTGGCATCCTGTGGGCACAACCATCAGATCTCAGAGTGGGCATGGGCCAAATTGTGCTCCTGGTGATAGAACAAGAAGATTAACTGGGCTGGGATCCCAATACCAGGAAGTGATACTGACTAACTCTTGCTATGAATCCTTCCTTTTCAGCCCTGACCCCTCCCTCCACACACACACAAAGTCTTACGTAGATGCCATCCCTGTCCTCATGGCTGCAGGCTCATCTGATTGTCATGTAGCACAGGTTGCATCTGTTTTTTCATCCTGCAGGTCCTAAGCCCCTCCAAAGAATCCTTTCCTAGAGCCTCTAAATTTGTGCCTGAGATTTCAAAGTGCTCAAGGAAAGGGAAGACTTGAGATCAGAGTGAGCTAGGGAAGCCCCCTTGGGACAAAATTAAAAGAGTTGCATGCTCTCAGGTTCCTACAGGCTCAGATTAGGCCCTAAGAATAAACACCTCTCAAACAGGCTTTACCCCACCAAGCTAGTTCACTCCAGTTCTTGCCCTGAAGAACAAAAAAGAAAACAATATTAATTGTTGAGAACAAAGCAGATAAAGACACTACATTTTCTCATTTATCTTCATTGTAATCCTATAAAATGGGTACTGATATTTTTATTTACTATACATAAACAAGAAGCAGTTACACCTTTGTACCTTGTGGATAGTCCCAGAATTAATATAGGCCCAGAAGTCCAGCCCCGACTCTTCCCCATGCCGGAGTTCTGCTCACCATACTACACCATACCTCTGGCACAGCTGCAAGCTCATATCAAGCACAGGAAATTCTGTGAGCAAATGAAAGGTCCACCATCCTGGACAGGAAGAGGGTAGGTAGTGGTCTGTCCCTGCCTTTTAGCTGAGGTCTGAGACTCTGATTACCAAGCTCCCTAGCTGGTTCCAAGGCTCCATCTGAGGCAAGGATGTTGCCCTTTATCAGCCTTCTAGAGCAGCGCCTTGTGACGTCATGACTTAGGAGCGGCGAGTCTTCCATTGAGTTTGCCTCTTCCCTCTGCAGGGGGCCTCCAGCTCAGGAGCACAGGTTGCCAAGTTGTAACTTCCTGCTCAGAAGGGACCCCAGCACGTAGCCACTGCTCCGGGAACCTGTCTTGCTGATTGCCCCGGGTTTCGAGAAGAGCACTGGAAGGGGCCTGACTCCCCTTGGGTGTTATGTTGGGCTAGAAGGGGAGTCTCTGCCAACAGTCCTCTAGGCCTGGATGGTTCTGGACCCCAGCCTCACCTCTCCAGTCCTATCTGTACTTCCACACTCCCTTCTACCCACCTCACCACCAAGAAGTACAACCCAGACAACTGGGATTTCAAACAAGTAATAACAGAGTGCATAGAAGAAGATGAAATGGGGAGCAGGTGTCCAGGCCAGCCTGAGGGCGCCTCTCCCATCCCCAGCAGCAGAGCCATGGCAGCCAGGACACCCTGCCTCACGCCAGGTTTCCACAGTGCAGTAGGAAGGATCGAGCCTCAGGCTGGGTGCCAAGGGGGCTGAGATCAGCAGGTGGCCTAGCTCAGAGCCAACCTGTCTACCCTGCTGAGACACCAGAGGCCTACCTCGGAAATGGGGCTCAGAGGAGGATTCGCCTACCTCTCCCTGTGCCTCCGCCCTCATTACCTCACAGGAGACCTAAGTGCTCAGCTGCCCTCCCTGCCTTCATTCACATTGGCTGCCTCACCTTTCCATGTGCCTTTCGCCTACTGAACTGACAGACTCTGTCTGGTGCTCCTGGTATCCCTAATCCCGGGCAGCCTCCTTTTCCCTGGATGCTCGTCCCAGACTTTCAGGAGGATTCCCTGCTGCTCCTCCAGGCTCCCGCCTTCTCTCCTCTCATGCCCTCTCCCCGCCTCCCTGTGGTCTTTTCTTTCACTAGGCAATCACTGCTTCACCTGCAGCCATCCCCTTCAGACGCTGCCCCTCTTCTTCCTTCTGTACCTGCCCCAGCTTTGCCCCCTGTGTGTACCCACAGCACTTCTTCAAGAGCCCCACACCCCCAACCAGTCTGTAAGTCCCTTATGGGCAGAGACCGTCCTTCTGCTCCATGCCACCTCACCCTGCCATGAGCCCTCCCATGTCTGCTGCCCCTCCAAATTTAATAGAGGCCATTAATAGACAGTTGGTGGCCCTGAGTTCAGATAGGAAGCTGTCCTTTGGATAACGGTTCCTCAGAAGGCTTTCTTCACATGACCTTCCTAGAAAGGAAGTTCTGCCTCTCATCTAGCCTTGTTCCACCCTGCTTGGGGCACACTTTTATTCCTCACTGAAAATAGAAAGCAGTGGATTAGCTTCCCTGAAATAATAACCTTTCTCAGGCTGTAACCCTATCATTAAATCACCTTTGAGTCACCTTTCTTCTTCAGGCTAAATACTCCCAGTTCTTTTCATGTCTGCAAAATGTACTCCCTGCCCTGTAATTAGCTTGGCAACACTTCTGAGCTCTCCTCAACTTCTCCACATCCAGAGCAAAGAAGGAACTTGAGAATGGAATGGAAGGAAGTGAACTGAAGGCCTACTATGTGCTGGAGGCCCCACTACATGTAGTCTTCCTGGCAACCATGGGGTTGTTGCTGCCTACCCATTGTACAGTTGAGGAAACAGAGACCCAGTGGGGCTGACAACTTTCTCAATCTTAGCTGTTGACAGCTCGACTCACATAATCTTCTGTTGTAGGCTGTCTTATGCACCGTAGGATGCTTAGCAGTATCCCTGGGCTCCACCCACTCGACTTGGGTAGCAACCTCCCCGCTACAAGTCCAACAACAATAAAATATCACCACACATTAACACACATCCTCCACGAGGCGGACAAAACCACCCTTTGTTAAAAATTGCTTTATTAGAGGAATTTTCCAGAAATCAACCAACTCATAACAGAGACTAAACTCCGATCTGTCAACGTCAAAGAATTTCCTTCCTACCCACCCCACACAACCCCCACAGACAAAGTCTCACCTGGGAAGACAGTAGGAGAATGGGGTGATGCTGTCTACCTTTCTCATCCCCCCGTACCAACATTGCATCCCTATTTGTGGGAGTAGGATCAGCTAGCGGATTCCTCAGCTCCAAATCTAACCACACTGTTTACCCCACTCAGTTTGAAATCATTATTATACCTTGGGTCCACCATGGACACAGGAACTTTTCTACCCCCAAGTAATTGTTCAGTATCATGAACATCAGACATAGCAGAGGAAATAGAAAGCAGATCCGTCTCATCCAAGAGCAAAAGGCCTAGCCTGGGAACACATGCAGTTCTCACACTTACTGAGAAAGGCACAGACCCTCCTTGTACCTCCCTCCGCAGGACACAGGCAAGCAGGAACACAGAGTCCACCGAACAGTTGCTTAGACTGAAGATGCCAAGCAGTCAGTCTAGGGAGTCAGCTGAGACCTAGCACAGGGAAGACGCTGCCATAAACAGAATCAGATGGATATTGTGGACTACAGGTTGTGGTGGGCATGAGCATGCCTATGGGACGCAGGGTGTTGGGACCAGGTGTCTGAGTGGCACCTTTCTATTCCTGTACACCAGATTCCCACAGGCACTGCCCAACAGGGCGTGCTCGGAGGCAGCTCCCGGCTCTGTCCCCTCTCCTCTGCTCCAGGTGTCAAGGATAGAAAAACATGCCACATTGGCACATGGTGGACTTTTCCACTTGGGCTCAAATGCTCACTCAGAGCCACAGCAGGCCTGTCACAGCGCCTCTGCCTCCCTCTGCCTATCGACACCAGGCTTGCTCTTCATGTTCCATGCAAAAACTGCCTCTCCCTATTCTCCTTCCATCACTCACTCTACTCAGGCTGCAGGAGCCTGACAATCTTCCCTCAACAGTCCCATTCTCCCATCAATACTCCCATTTGTATTCACTCCTTCAGTGTATGCCCTCTGAGCCTTCCTCCAAGCCAGGGACTGGAAACACAGCAGTGTACAGAGCAGACAAGCATCCTACCCTCATCAGAGATTGACATGCCGGACATTATCCTGCCCAAAGGTTCTGGCCTTGTGCATTCCACCTTGGGCCCTGAAAGCCCTGCCCCACCTCTAGCCTTCAGCCCTTCTCACGTCTTCTTCCACCTACGCAGGCTCATTTCTCCTCTTCTGCCTCTCTTGTGTGAGCTGCACCACCAGCAGGGAGCAGCTAGTGCCTTTCCTTGTCCTAGTGTATCTGTCCTCTCTGCAAACTCTGATGTGAGGTCCCAGGGACACTTCCTATTTCCTCCCTGCAGTTTTGTAGCACTAGGAGAGTGTCTGGCATTAAGACATTATAACAGCATATAAGAAAAACATTAAGCTTCATATGGTCACAGGTTTATAAAGGATCAACCATCATCCTAAGTATTTGAAAAGAATCAGTTCGTTTGATCCAATAACAAGCCCATGGGAGTTGGCGGGGGCTCATTCAGGGTGGAAACACAGGTGGAGGTGGCCATAGTGGCAGTGGTGGTGGCAGTAGAACTGATCATTCTGAGTGCCAGGAGAGCAGAGCAGGTGGTTGCAAAATGTGGCTGTGGAGTAGGACCTGGCCTGGAGCTCTGGCTCCATCACTTACCAGCTGGACGACCTTGGGCAAGTGGCTTCTATCCCTTCGGCTTCATTTTTTTTCTGTAAAATAAGGATCCGAGAGGTAAGTGACAACTACATGAACTAAGGCAGATAGTGCACCCTGGAATAGAGCCCGGCCCGGGAAGCCCCACACACGGTGCCTACTATTATCATTGCTGTTAGGTGATGCTATCCCCCTTCTAAGAGTTACCCACACCTTCCTCCCCTCCACCTCCTTCCACATCCTGAACTGAGTAGAGGAAAATCTGAGTGTGGTATATCAGAAGAGACTCTTCGGTTGTTACCTTATTCTTCCTCTTCCAATAAATGAGCCCTGCAACAAATAGATCCCAGACATCATGACTCATTTATAAGAACCCAGGCCCTTGGGACCAGAGAGGGAGTAGAACTCTGCTTAGGTGTTGACAAGTATGAAGAACCCAAAGACAGAATCCAAGAACATAGCCCGGGAAGCCAGGCTGTACATGAGATGCTTAGCATCTCTCTTCTGCCACTGAAGAGATTGCTGAGCTCTTTCATGAGAAATCTGATGCTGCTATGAGGGGAAAAAAAATAACCAGCAGCCTCAAAATGTGGGCATAAAATGATCCCCCAGGGGAGGCAGCTCTATTTATGTCAGCTACGAATGCTGAGGACGTGTTCCCCCACCACTTTTTTGTGTTCTTTGGCTCCCCAGCACATGACCCTTTTTCAGTCTGTGGTCTGCAGGGTTCCGAGAGTGCTAAACTCTGCATTTCACATCCTTTTGCAGCAGTTGTGATCTGCGACAACCCCTTCCTCCTGGGCTTTCATCTCTGCAGCCCTCCGTTTCTGCCCGCAGCAGTGAAGCATCAATTATACACTCCAATTATATGATTATACATATTTTCGCTAATTAATAATAATTCTTGCTACTCATTCTGCCAGCTCCCATTGGAGGACTTCAGAGGGCATTGGAGAGATAAGTGTAGCTTTGCCACCCAGGAGGGAACAAGCAAGGCTGTGGACCTCCTAGGATGAAAGGGAAACTGAGGCACCGTGCAGTACCTCCCCTCAGTCTATGATAAAAGGAAACACAGAATCCAAGACTTGCCTTTGTCTTGCTACAAGATGTGCTCAAGCATATGGCACACTGGAGGAGGAAGTGGCAGGAAGAAGAAAGTAGTTTAGCCCAGGGGTAGTACTTTGTAGGTGTTAAATTGACTGTCATTAAGGTTCAAAGTTCCTCTTATTTACAGAAATCTGGGTTTTTTTGCTTCATATCATACTGGGCCTCCCTCTTGAGGTTTTATTTCATATGCTGTGAGGAGAAGTTATTTTATGATCTAAATAAAAGCATAGCTTTAGTCCCCTGAGTCATACACCAGAGTAGGATGAGGCTGCAAAGCCTATTCAGTTTTTAGAAGCAGCAGCTTGAAATCTAGAGCTAGAAAAACCCATGGATACTTCGACATCATGTCCATTGCTGGTTGAATTGTACAAACAACATCATGAGGCAAATTTTACTTTTCCTACTTACAGGGACAACTGTGGTCTTAAGAGTAAGTCACCCAGTGTCAGGCTGCCTATAAGTGACACAGCTGTGACTTAAGCCAGGTTCCAGTGCCTTTCGGAACAAGTACCTTTTCCACTGTGTCATGTTGATAACACAGCCAATTAGTGGCAGAGGACTAGAGCACTTTCAAGCATATGACAAATATGTGAGCTCTTGGAATCGGAGAAAAGCCAAGCTGACAAAGAGAACAACACATTCCACACTTGAGCTCAGTCTTCCCGAAGCCAGGTTTCATTCTGATTGGGCCACAGACACAGCAGCCCTAGTCAAGGCAAAAAAAAAAAAAAAAAAAAATCGATCAAAGCAGAATTCAGACTGAAGAGACTGGTCCTTTGATGGACCTGACTAGTTTAGGTCAATTGCTTCATTCTGGCCACGTTAAAGTCCTGATGCCAGCAGGTGGAATGACGTTGAGATTACATTTGAGCACTCAATACCGAAAGCTTTTGGAACCTGGTACCAGTGTCAGTGTGTACACACACACACACACACACACACACACACACACACACACACACACACACACACACATCACCCATTTGCATGGGGCTTCAGCTAGGAGACAAAGCTAGGCATGTTGGGAAATTATCCCCACCCCTCCACAGTGGGGAAACAGGATCAACACTGATTCTATATTGACTCTACAGGAAAGTGCAGAGCTACTCCCCAGGCTTACAGAATGCAGGCTTAGGACCTTATGCTTAGGAACAAGCAAAAAAAATTAGTAGCAGGAGGTAGAGCTCTGTGTCTGTCACCTGTTTCTGTATCAACGCTCCACTCCTTGGCTGCTCGGCAGAGAGCCCAACAGAGCAATAACCAAGCCCCGAATCATTTTATCATAGGGGCAAGTCTGAGAACCCTGCCGCCACTTGCCCTTTCTGCACAGTTCTGGAAAAAGGACAGAATGTCGGCATTTTAATTCCAGCTCAGAGATTAAATGTGACCTCTGCTATAGATTAGCAATTCTTTCATAAAATTGATTTGCTATACTGTGTACTAATTATCTGCATCATCTATTGCCTGTACTAGAAGTGGAAAGAATGAGCATTAAGTCCTATCATACTAAAAAAAAAAAAAATTACAAATGATCTGTAAGTACATGAAAAGATGTTCAACATCATTAGTCATCAGGGAAATGCAAATTGAAACCACAATGAGATGCCATTAGATATTCCTGAGAATGGCTACACTTAGAAGACTGAAATTCCAAGTGTTGACAAGGACCAGGAGCACTACATACTCCTTATATGCTTCTGTGAAGTAGACTCTCACACCTTTCTGCTAGTAATGTAAATGATGATCCATCCCTCAGAAAACAGGCCATTTCTTAAAAAATTAAACATGCACTTACCATAAAACCAACACTTCACTTATAAGTACATACCTAAGAGAAACAAGCATGTGTGCCTACGTAAAGATCCATACACAAATGATTTATTTATAATATCCTCAGCTGGAAACAACTCAAATGTCCATCACCAAAAACAGAATGGATAAATAAACCATACAGCAGCTATGCAATTGATGGGATGTCTCTCAGAAGAAACAGGCAGAGTGCGCTGCTCATAAATGCAACGAAATAGACAAATCTTAAAAGAAATATGCCAAGTGAAAGAAGACAGACACAAAAGAGTACGTGCTGTGTGATTCCATTTATCTGAAACTCTAGAAAAGAGAAATCTAATCTCTTGTGGCAAGAAAGCGGATCAGTGATTGCCTGGGACCAGGCGTGACGGGGAGATTGAGTAGGAAGGAGACCAGGGACGCTTGGGGGTAATGGAAATGTTTATATCTTGATTGTGGCGGTAGTTTCATGAGGGTTTCATTCATCAAAGTTCAGTGAGTTCTACACACTTAAAATAGGCCTATAAATTATATGTCAATAAAGCCGGGGAAAGGCCATGGATAAGATGACTGTGAATAGTCTTAATTTTGGATTTAAACAGACAACTTTAAGTTAATAGCGCTTAAATATAACCCAAATTTAAAATTGAAAGAACTAATGTTAAATGAATGCTTACAGAGAAACACATGCATGCATGTGGATGCACACACACACACACACACACACACACATACACACACACACACACACACACACAAAGGCATGCACAGACACATATACATAGAGAGATGCTCTTATAACACATCCTGTTATGGGAGCCCATGAATACATGAAAAGTGTCCCTGAAGGGTTTTCTTAAAAGGATGGAATGTATACCACAGAAGAAAAATAAAACAAAGAAATATTTTTTTATCAGCAGTGTTTAGGGCCAGGGAGATAGTTCAGTGGCTTAAGTGCCTGCCTGGCAAGTGCAAGGTCCTTAGTATGATCCAGAAAGAAAGAAAGAAACAGAGAGAGAGAGAGAGAGAGAGAGAGAGAGAGAGAGAGAGAGAGAGAAGTTGAACTGTAAGTAGTTTTGCCTCCAATGTTCGGTCCTATAGAGCTCTGGCCTATGTAAAAGTCTTCATTTGTGAGGCCAGTTGCCCTTGAATATTATAAAACCAAATAACCCTCATCCCTTCCTGCTCCTGCTCCCAATATCCAAGCTCAAATCTTCAACTTGCTTTTCCCACCTGAGTGCATCCTCTAGCACCAGTCAGGAAGGATTCAGAGGGGTTGGTGTCAGCTACTCTTGTCAATTTGACTCATTTAAGATGCTTGTGGAGAGGTGACTGGATCACAGGAGCACTCTACTTCCTGGGCAATTTGTCCCCTGGTGTCCACAGTTGCATGGGCCATCAGGAGAAGGGGTCCAATTGGAGGAGGCAGGTCACTGAGAGCATGCTTTGGGTCACATAGGTCTCAACGGTGCTCTTCCTCTGTGGCTTGCTTCCCAGCACCCATGAAGCAGTAACTTTGCCCCATCATGTTTTCCCACCCCGATGTCTCCACCTTGGAGCCAGCAGACCACTGACATACCCTCTGAAGCCATAAGCCATAAGAAGACCCTTTAAAGCTGTGGCTATTGGGTACTTTGTCTCAGCAGCAGGAAAGCTGAAAGGCCATTCACCTATTCAGACATATCTCATGCCCTAAGGTGTCAGCCACTTGCGTGTGCAGCCTAATGCACGTCCACTATGTCTTACTCTAAAGCCAGTTCACAGAGTTCAGCTTCTGGGGGATTTGTCAAGTAAGGTATGGGCATAGGTGAAATGGGCCCACTGTGATACAGGTGGAATGGTGGGGTCTGGGGCATACCGGGGAGCACACAGGTCCCATGTGAGAGGAGCACTACAGTTCAGAGCTGGACTACTCATTGTCGGTATATGGGAATGAGGGGCCTTCTGACTTGTCAAACTAAGTCCAAAATTGAATGTCACTACTCTTTCTCTTGGAGCAGGCAGCAGGGGCAGCTTCTTTCGCAACTCTGGCCAGAATTAAGGCTTGAGATCTTCATAGCAAGGAAAAAGAAGAGTTACTGAATCAGTTGGACAACATGAAGGTGGAGCTGTCACAGCTATGCGTCACCTAAGTGACAGGTGGTGCGACCTTCAAGCTCTCCAAAATCCGAGTTGTCTGTAAACCCATCACCTGTGTCCACACTGTCATCAACCAGACTCAGAAAGAAAACCTCAGAAAATATTACCAAGGCAAGAAGTACAAGCCTCTGGACCTGAAGCCCAAGAAGACATGGGCCATGTGCCACCTGCTTAACAAGCATGAGGAGAAGCTGAAGACCAAGGAGCAGCAGCGGAAGGAGCAGCTGTACCTTCTGTGCAAGTTTGCTGTAAAGGCTTGAGTGGCGTGACAATAAAACTCAAACTCTGAAAAAAAAATTAAAGTTACTGGCAAGTGGTGGATTAACTATTAGCCCTTTCAAATGGGAATACCCAGCTGAACTGAGTCAGTGTAGCTCTGGGCATAGATCAGCCACTGAAGGTTGTTGTCAGTGACACAAAGGATGACGGGAGGGGAAGCTTGCATAGTGTTGAGTCTCCTGAAGAAGCCTGCCTTGCCTGGTTTTCCTGATCCCAATGATTCTCATCATTGGCAGGGTTTGGGTTCTCACTGTCACTGGGAAAGGGAGCTCTGGTCTTCACCTTGAGCACTGTTTCCTGGCTCCAGCGCAAATCCCTCAGCCTTCAGGCACTGACCCTTCACCCTGCCCACACAGACCTTCTAGCTTCTACCACTGGCCCTTGGGGCCTCTCTGGTGCAGACACTTGATTTGCACTTACGTGTGACATTTCTGTGGGCTGTAGGCCTTTGGTAGATTCTTCAGGTCTCTACTATGCAGGTAAATCTCTTACCCTCTTCTGCACTTGACATTTTGGGTAAATATAAAATAATCCTATAAATTGTGTGTCTTGTATGAAATCTCTTCCCTTAAACCACTGACTATAATAGCAACAATAAAAATATTTGAAATGTGATATGGGCCAAGCAAATACATGCCGAACCAAGGAAGTAAAGGGCCATCAAGTTGTGACCATAGAGGCTAATGTTCCCTTGAGGGCCAGGGACTGTGACAGAGCCTGGGAAATGTGCTGTCTGCTAAAAGGATCTGATGAATCTCCAGTTCCAGGCATAAATCCTCTATTCAGCATCCCCTGTGAGTTATTTTCCAGCCCATCCTGAAGATCTTCAGTGACTAGGAGATTTGTGTATGCTGTCGCTATGCTAGTCCCTGGTTCTGACCACTTCTGCGGGCACTGGCCAAGATGGATCCTACTCATGAAGCTTTTCATGATCCCCACAATTGTCTAGGCTACTCTTTGCATATGCTTACATGCCTCCTGCACCTCAGTTCCCTCTGCACTGGTGATCATTTGCCAGCCTTTCCAACCAGGAAGAGTTCCTAAGAGCTGTGGCTCTGCAGCTAGCAGTGAACACATGCAGCAGGTATATCAGCCACCATTGTCTGTTTTCAAGTGACCAAAAAAAAATCTAACTTGCTTCAGGACACAGAAATATATTCTCCATCTAAGTGACCAGGCAGGCACAGGCGTGGGTAGGGTATGGCTGAGTGAGGGGCTCACATAGTGTCACGTATGCCTAATCTCACCCCATCAGCCCTCTGGGTTTGACTTCTTCCTCTATAGATTGTAGCCAAGGAGAGCTGGTCCAAAATGTGTAAGTGCCTCATTAACAATTCTTTTATAGGTGAAGAAACAGGGTCATGAAGACCTGAAACTCGGGCTTACACAGCTGTGAGTAAAGGAAGACGAAGCTAAAGAGACTACTGGCCTTCAGGCCCTGTGTGTTAGAGGTCATGGAACCCAGTCCGTCCAGGTATGTTTTTCCTTGATGGCCTCCAGAGGGAAGCTCTTGTAGTCATGCAGCTTTAGTTAAATGACACAACCACCATGCTCTCACCACCACCTGCAACATCAATAATATGAAATTGTTAGGGCAGAGTAATATGGAGAATTGCTTAGCAGGTACCTGTTCATGTCATACACCACTTCCTGCCTTCTATGGAAAAGTGAGGTTCTTTGACCTTCAGTGTGATTCCCAAAACATCTTGCTTGCAGGCCATCCTCCAAGGCCACAGCTGAGATGGCCCTGGGAAAGATATTATCTTTCAAAAGCTGTTTTCTATATGATGAGGTAGCAGGGATGTGTGGGGTGATGGTCTTAGATATTGGGCATCTTAGATAAGTTACCGGACAGAGGTGAGTTTCTCATATAGGCAAATTGCCTCAAATCTTTAGGATGATGTTGGTATCTATTCCATGAATTACTACACCAAATCCCCACTCTGAATGACCTATGGTTTTGCACAAGCTGGCCAGGGCTTGGGTTAGGTCCCTAGCCAACAGCTTACTGGCCTCTATTCTGACCACACCACCTTAAGATAATTTGAAACAATGGCCCACAAGATGGCAGGGGATCATTGGGCTCTTTCACTCAGGTTACATCCTCTTCAATGCACATGGGATTGTTTGGGAAGGCCGTAGGGGACTCAGGTTACCATTTCTCTATCTTCCCTATCTTCACTCATCCTACTCTTAGATGGGAAAAGATTAATCAGCTTTCCCACCCTGAAGTCAGCTCCATTTCTAATTTTCACCTGTGTAGAGTTTAGGTCTGGAGTGGAAAGTATCCTTCTCAGTGAATCCCAGTGCAGTCTTCATTCAAGCAAGCCAGCCTCACCCTAAGACAGACCATCACGTGGCTTAGGGTCTTACTGAAGATCATACCCATTGAGCAATGACTCTACTCTGTCATCCCAGGGTCCATGACCTCTTGCCTCTGCCACATCCATGGATGTGCTCTGTGACTTGTATCTTCTCCCGCCTGGAGCTAAGATCTATATCCATTTTATTTGAAAGTAATCCAATAAATAAAATTAGCCTATATAAAAAGACATGTATTATATCACAGATCCAACAGGACAAAGGTAAGCACCAGACACAGCTAGGTCCAGGAGTTCAAGGACATCGGGACATGGTTTCTGTTCCCTGAAGGCTGCTCTTTTCCATGTTTTGGTGTCTTCTTGGGCCCCCTGAGGTTACTCACTGTTTTATATCCATATCTTGACCAATTAATGGCCATCATCTTAAAATTAGAGCTTTTCTTCTCTGATAGCCAAACAAGAACTATGTCTTCTCTCTTTGATCCAAATTTGTTATGTGTCCACCCTTGGATAAATTACTAATAATCTCCAACTTATAAAAGCTTGGTTTACAGACTTTTTCATCTGCATGATGATGCAAAAGCAATACAAATTCAATGAAAACCACTCTTCAAATACTGAGTTTCAATCTTTTCCCAGGATAGCAGTATGTCATAGGATCCTTTCTTACAATGCTGGCAAGGGCAGTGGGCTGCAGTGCAGTCAGCTCCAGTCATGAGGGAAAGCAACCAACATTCTACAGTGTGGTGCTATGTTGCTACCAAGGCTGTTCTCTCAGTTATGTGCATTTGATGTAGTTTTTACTTAGTCAGAGAGTATCCTTAAAGTACCACTGAGGTACATGCTCTGATGGGCCAGGCCTGATCACATGGATCCCTGGAGATGGAATCAATGCTGCCAGAAGAAACAGGGTGAGGACAGGGGACTGGTTCCGAGAGAAACTGGAGAATGGCAAGTTTGTACAAAGCAAATAGAGGGGAGACATCAGGGCAAAGGAAGTCTAAGCACCTTGAGGCTCAACATATGTTATGTAAAGGAACAAACCAGTGACTGACCCTCAGCCTGAGCAGGTGGAAAGAAGGAAGGTGTCTTTTTTATCTCCCCTACTCAAGGAAGTCTGAGGAGACAAAACCACTGTGTTCTGAGACCATTTTTCTTTTCTTCTTCTTTTACATTTACAGTGCATTCTCAGTGGACCTCAAGAGGCAAAGTCTCTCTGCATCATCCAGGTCAGCTGTTCAACTCTAGTTGTCAAGCCCCAGGTGCTATAGGAGTCCAAGCAAAACTCAGGAGGCCAGAATTCATGACTTTCAAGGCCCCTTTGTCCAATAAGCTTTGCCCCACACTCCCGCCAACAGATAGTATGTGCTAGAGAACGCTGATGCACTTCAGTGATTGTCTAAACAAAGCAACCCTAGGAGAGCAAATCCACTTACGGTAGGAGGAAGCAAGGAGTAGGGTAGAAGACCACAGCAAAACTTCCAGGGAAAGGCGGATACAGGGGAATGGAGAAAGCATGGTTAGTGGACACAGAGGATGCACGGAAGGAATAACTTAATGTTCCATAGCACAGTAGGGCACCTATGGTTGCAACAATTAATTGACTATTTCCAAATAGCTACTAGAGAGGATTTGGAGTGCTTCCATCACAAAGAAACAATAAATGTCTGAAGTGATGGATATGCCAATTACCCTGATCTGATCATTATGCCTGTACACATGTATTGAAATGTCACACTGCACCCTATAAATATGCACAATTACTATGTGTCAATTAAAATATATTCTTAAAAATTTTCCCAGAGCCAGACCTGGGGATAAGAGCATGCACATGGGTGTATACTCATCCACGGCCTGGGGTCATCTGCTTTTGCTGTCTCTGGCCACTGGCATGAGTATAGGTCATGGGAACTGATGGCTGGGTGATCACATAATAGAACCAGATATAAGTAAAGAATGCTACTGTCACTATTCTTGAGCTTCTTCTGGATTTGCTTATGGGCTGTTTGTGTTCTCCAAAACAAGTTAGGAGAAAAGAACACTGTTATAGTTTATGTCTAGTTGTCCCCCCAAAACCTCATGCAATTATGAGGTGGGGCCTTCTAGAGTTTGAGACTCGACTCAGGATGCACTGGGATTATGTGTCTTAGTACTGATGGGGTTATCGGTCTGAGTTCGGCTGGGATTATGGGTATGGCTTAAGGTGGATATACTGAGGCAGAGAGCCTGAATGCAATATAAAGAGAGACAGAGAGACGGACTCACACTGTTGCTCTCTGCTCCCCTGGCTGCTCCACTGCCTCTGTTGGCGTTTTGTTGCTGTCCTGCTGCCATGAGCTGCTGCTCTCTGCCATGTGTCACTCAGCCTAGGAGCCGGCCGAATATGGACTGAAACTTCCACTAACTGTCGGCTGAATAAACCTTTCCTTCCTTCATTTTGGGTGTCGGGTACTTGCCCCAGCAATGAGAAAAGAGTAACTAAGACAAACACCTACCCAGGGTAGTCACTAGGAGACTGCCACCCTAGGAAACCTGCCAGGGAGATGGACAGTTAGGACAAGATGGGAGGGAGGAGCCAGAAAGGCTGTGATATTAGTAATTCAGCCTCAGCCTGTCCTGTGGAAACTCTGCAATGTGGATTCCACCACAAAGGTGCTGTCTCAGTTACTTTTCTCTCATCGCTGGGACAACATACCCAACATCCAAAGCTAAGGAAGGAAAGGTTTATTTAGCTCACAGTTTAGTGGAGGTTTCAGTTGGTTCACAGCTGGCTCCAAGGTGGAGTGGCACATGGAAGAGGGCAACAGTTCATGGTGGCAGAAAACAGCAAAACAGCAAAAGCAAAGAGAGCGACAGCAGGGGCAGAGCGAGCCTCTCTCCTTTCTTTACATTGCCTTCAGGCTGTCTGCCCCAGGGCAGGTATAGAGCTCACACCCATAATCCCAGCATTGGATCATGAATTAATCATAAACTTCAGAATCCTGTCCCAATAACTGCATGAGGCTTTGGGGGGACAACTAGATAGAAATCACAACAGGTGCTAAGGTTTTATACCCCACACTTGTGCGGGTAGGCTCTGTGGAAGGAATCTTGCAAACTCCCAGGGTAGAGAAAACAAAGGGCCTATTATGATTTTCTTCTGCCCCCACACCACAGTCAACACAGACTTCTGACACTAGATGTGTGGGAATTTGTCCCCATAACCCAAGCAGTGGTTTCCTCAGTGGGCACTTGCTGGGCACTTGCTAATCCAAGTCAGTCCTGACCCTGACCTGGGAGCAGCTCAGATCCCACAGGTTGGGGCCCAGTCTTCAGGACTTTCTTTGCTCACTTCAGATACCTGGCACAACCCTCTGTGTTATGGTGTGCATCTAGCTGTGCCCCCAAAGCCTCATGCTGTCGTGGGATGGACTTCTAGAGTTTGTGATTGGTTCATGGTCCAACGGTGATTTTGGATGTGAGTGCTACACTCACCCTGGGGCAAGTAACCTGCATATAATTTGAGAGAAGGAAGGAGTCTTGCTCTCTGCTGCTGCTGCTGCTCCTCACTTTTTGCTCTTGCTGCTTTGCTGTCCTCTGCCACCCTCAACAGCTGCCCTCTGCCATGTGCCACTCTGCCTTGGAGCCAGCAGAGTATGGACTGAAACCTCCACTAACTGTCGGCTGAATAAACCTTTCCTTCCGTAACTCTGGGAATCAGGTATTTTATCTCAGTAACAAAAGGAAAGTAACTAACACACCCTCAGAGTGTGTGATCTACTCATTCTAAATCAGGCTTTGCATAATCTTCCTCTTCAGTCCCAATTAATTTCTTGAGCAGAATGTAGAACTCAGGGGCCAGGGAGATAGCTCCATGGCAAAGTGCCTGCCTGGTAAGTGCAAGGTCATGAGTTTGAACCCCAGTCCCACACACACACACACACACACACACACACACACAAAAGAAACAGAACTCAGGAAAACATTACTAGCTCATCATAAAGGACATCAAAAGGGATATACATAAAGTGGGGTGCATAGGACAGGATTGGGGAAGGAGCACAGTTTCCCTGCTTCCTCTGGACTTTCTACCATTTAGAATCATTGACTATCTGGAAGCTCCTGCAACTCTGTCCTTCTGGGTTGTTTGTTTGTTTTTCTGGAGACTTCATTGCACTAGGCTGAGACTGTGAGGCTAACTGGCTGGGTGAGGGAGTCAAAGAAGCCTGCCTATCAGACTCTTCTGGGACTCTCTGTGCCTGCTGCAGGACCTCTTGGAGTAAAGAGGACCTGTGGCCTATGACAAAGCTAGGTCAGAGCATTTCTTTACGGCCAGCTCCTTAGCGTTTCTGTGACTAGTCTTGGGCAGAGAAATTCTAGTTTCTATGGCCTGCTTTGGGGTGGGGGAGTTTGGGGTCATAAACCATGGTGAAAATGAAAATGAAAATATATATCCTGATATGACAAAAACCCTGCTGTGCTGCCTGGGAGACCCCAGAACAATCTTCTGAGGTCAGTGACTGCAACAAGTGTGGACACAGTGTGCAGAAGCGATAATAGGGACACAAGGGTACCTAAACCAGCATCGCAGGGATGGATCCAGGGGCAAAAGCACAGAGACATTGATCATCTGCCCCATAGCAGCAAGCACAGAGAGAAGTTGGAGCCTCCCGTGCCCCCTCCAGCTCCTCCTCCTCACACCCCTGCTGCTGTGCGGTCTCTCCTCCATCCTGTTTCTCCTCACTTCCCCAGCCTAGAGGCTATCGATGAACCTTTTTTTTTTTTTTTTTTTTTTTTTCTCATCACAAATAGGACTTTACTTATCACTATTAAAAATCTGGATCTTAAACAGACTCTGGGGTGGGTGGTTCATAATCATCAGCTCCTTCAACTTTAGCTCCAGTCTCGTCCCCAGTAGTCTTTCCAGAGCTACTACCTTCACCATGAAGCTCCCTGAGTTTTCCCAATTCAAATTTGGGCTTCTTCAACATATTTACTTCTGTGACAAAGACATCAGGAAGAGGGCAGGTGACTGGTAGGCCTTTCCTGTGTCTTTCCCAATGCTGTCGGAATCAGTTTATTGAGCACTGCCTTCAGGTCATTTGTCTGCACCGCTAGGGTCACGACTCCCATCATCTTCCAGACCTGGTGGTGGTGAGTGTGACAGGTCTTCCGTATTTGATCATTGTGTTATTTGGTAAAGCCAGCACAGAACAAATGAAGCCAGTAACCATCGGTAGTCTTGACATCCACATGAGCTTCGATCATGGTCTGCCATTTTTTGACCATGGAAGTTGGTCAGGCAGCTTTTGCCCTGAACATCTTCAGTAATTAGCTTGAGTTTTGTAAAGGCAACCTCATCATTCTGCAGATCAGCGAGGCTCACTTCAAACACACAACCTCTGAGCCCATCAGACGCAATTTTGGCTCCCTGAGTTCTCGTGATGAGTGTTTTTCTAATATTTCTTATATTGAATATAGCTGGTGGATATGCTACTGGCTGCAAAGCTAGACAGTGTTCACATCATACCAGTCTTTTCTAGAAAATGGATCAACCACTTTCTTCTTGGCTCCCTTTTTCCTGCCTTTCATAAGGCTCTTGTTCTTGTCTACTGCCATGGTGCTGCTCAGAGAGCCAAAAGGGGCTATGGCTGAGTTTTGCTAGAATCTGCTCTCTCACTCCTACTCCAGCCCCAAGCTCCAGCAACCGACAGTGCTCAGCCTCCTCAGTTTCCCCAGAATATGTTGCTCAGCCACTGCTTCCTGCTCTGCAGATGGATCGCAGCAAGTTCACTTTCCGTATCAGTCCTGTCACAAGTCATTAAGTATGTTGACAATCAGAGCCAGCCTGGACACTAGAAAGGGGCAGGGTACTTCTATCACCACCACCTTGTCCAAAGTGGTCAGGAGTGCCACCATTCCTGGGCCCAAAGCCAGCGACCTTCCCTGCTCATTAGAACCACAGTGTGGCACGGAAGTCACGGTGACTTGTCCAGTGGGGGGACCTTCCCCTCACTGCAGTTTGGACAGCTGGGCCTCAGCAGCAGAAACAAGAGCATCCCGGCTCTGAACTCACCAAACTGCAAAAGCAGGTTGAACGTGGAGATGGGTCCTCCGCGTTCAAGGTGCAGCCCTTCCTTCATGGAGTCCCCAGGCTTTCCAAGCCGTGCCTCAACCCCTCTCCTGGGCTGACAGTGTGAGAATCTGAGCCTTGCTAATGCTGTCACTAAGCCTCACAGCAGCCCCATCCAGTTCCTATTTTGATCCACATTTTATGGAGAAGGCATAGAGAACTCTAATGGCTAGCTCAAGATCACACAGAAAGTAGCAGGGCCTGGGTTCCAAACCCAACGCTGTCTAGCTTTGCAGCCAGTAGCATATCCACCAAACTATCTTCTTTGCTATTCGGCTGAGGTTCTCCCTCTGAAATCCTGCTCAATAATCCTCTGTGTAAGCGTCTTCTGATATCTAAATCAATTCACTCTATTTGTAACTTAACCCCACGGCCTCTTCTTTCTTCATTTACTCATAGACAGATGTTTGCTCGACCCGCTGCCCTGCCTTTTCCAGGCGTACTTTCAATGTCCATTTTTAGCACACTTGGGAAAAAATAAAAGAGGGGGTTCATCATGGGGTATAGTAGACAATAATGTCCCCACAAAAGATGGTAGAGAACTCTGCCAGCCTGTACAAGGGAGGATACACAAACCTGAGGGTGAGGCTTTCTCTCATTCTGCACCTGAGGTACCTGGTTGCCTCCCTGGGATCAGGCCCTGATAGGTACATATGTGTGCATGTACACACACACACACACACACACACACACACACACACACACATGTGAACAAATCCCGGTGCCTTCTATCCTGCACGCTCATCCTGACTCAGCCTTATCCCTGACCTATGTGCACACAGCCTCACATTCCTCACCTCCTCTGGGGATTCACCCTCGCATCTATGAAACCCTGCTCCCTGCTGGAGTCCCCCAACTGTAAATGACCCATGTTCAAAGGCAGAATCCCACAGTTCCTGCAGAAGCCACCATGGAAGAATAACTGATTTTTCAAAGGAAATTGAAATCTCCTCTTTACTGCTTTCTAAATGAACCTTATAATTTTTCCCTGCCTGCCACATCCCTGCGTGCTGCCTCCTCCATGTGTGTCTGGGTGTGAAGGAGAATGTGGGAGACAGCACCTGCAGGGCACCTGGCTGGGCACATGCCCCTGGCACAGTGAAGGGAGGCAGGGACCAAGAGTGAGCACCATAGCCAGAGCCCCGCCACGCAGCAGCGTGGAGCCTCTACACAGAGGCAGATTGGCCACATCCGAGCTCTCTGGAGCTGTTCCTGGGATGGATCCTCTCAGCATGTCTGAACCAGGCTGCAGGGAGAGGGAAGGCCCCCAGCCGGGAGTTCCCCTGGCTTTCCTATACAGGAACTGGGTGTTGACTTAGAGTATTGAGAATGTCACGGGAGCCAGTGTGGGACAGTCACAGGCGAATCTAGAATATGAGTGGAGGAGCCAGAACAAGGAAGAGAGGTGACCTGAGCAAGGGTATGTGGTGACCACGACCACAGTGGTTACACATGAAGGACTGGACCCATGCCTAATCCCCAGGGCTCTCCAAGCTGCTCGCCCCAGGAGAATGGAAGTCAAGAAGCCGTTCTTTCGTCACTAGGGGCACAAGAAAGCTAATCCAGGCAAGAATGAACCACAGCCACCTTTGTGCTGTGAGGGGCATACCCAGCTTCTCCTGGCACCCTGGGCTTGGATATTGGAACCATGGTGCTATCTTTTCTTGCTATCCCCAAGGTAGGCAGCTAGGCCCCACCGGGCACCAAGAGTCCCATATCCTTGAATCAGAAGATTCAGCCCACTCACCATGGTTTGCTAAGGAGGCTGCCAAGGCACCCAAAAGACCCCACCTCCTGGTTCCCAAATGTCACAGCCCAGGAGCGAGTGGGCAGTCACACCTTCTTCTCTCCCATTAGAATATGGGAGGCACTTCACTCATGGGAGGTCATGCTGGGGGTAGGGACGTCGGCTCTGAGGGGCTCGCCTAGAGGTGGGGCAGCTGCAAGAAGGGGATTCGGGAGCCTCCCTGGCAGGAGCCCACTGCCTGAGTAGACTGGCTGAGCCTTTCATGCCCACTGGAGCAAGGGCCAACAGATTGGAGGTGGCTGTGGGGAGTGACGAGGTGGGTGGCTTGGCACATCATTCACAGAATGATCTCCCAGGCATCAGAAGACACTCCACAAAGACAACAGCTGACTATCACAAGGACAGTCGGGAAGGAAAGGGGAGCCGCCCACCAGTGGGCGGGGTCGAGCTGGGCTTCAGCTACCGTGCAGTGAGAGCCCTGAGGTGGAGTCTGCATTAGCCAGAGAAACAGCGCCACCCAAAGCCAAGGTCGGAACAAAGCAGAAAGAGTCACTGCTCTCCTCTCTTCTCACCTGCCAGGCTGGGCATGCTCCAGCGGCGAGAGAGCCTCACTCTGAAGGACGCAGGAAGCCACCTCTGCCCTATTCCCTATGCTGGCCCCCAGAGCACAGGCTGCCTGACCAGAGTGCACTTCACTTGTACTAAGGAGTGTGAGTCTGAAACTTAATTTACTTGGTAACCAAAAGGAAGTCACAGAACCTGCCCAAGATGTTGTCAAGGGACAGAAAAGCACATACTTTCAACAGCATGTGGTTGAAAGCTGATAAACGAGAAAAAAAATTTAAGATAAATATTTCATATTAATGTCCAATTGCATCTAGTCTGAATGATAGATGAATTACACAAGGGACGACCCCCTTAGACAAGCTCAGGTATGCATGGTAGGGCTGGTATGAGAAAAATATGGAGGGATAAAGAAGAGACACAAGGGGCCAGGGAGAATGTTCGGTGGTCCAAGCACCTGCCTGACAAGCACAAGGACCTGGGTTCAATCCCCAGTATGGCATACCGTGCTGGCCCCGCACCAAGCAAGCCACTGAAACCAGGCATGGCGGTGCATACTTATAATCCCAGCACTGGGGAGGCTGAGACAGGAGGATCAGTACAGACCCAAGCTGCATAGTGAGACCTTGTACCAAATAAATAAACAAATAAATGATTAAAAGAAGAAGAAGAGACGCAAAAATCTCAGAAAAGTCTGACCACGCGTCCAATCTCCCACACGGGTGGAATGGGCAGTCAAGGAAGGACAAGGTGGGTTCCGTGGTCTAAAGAGAGGGGCAAGTGTGCAGGAAAAACAACGGGCCCTGGAAAAGCAAGACTGCCCGTTCTTCAGCCAACACTGCAGAGCTTTGTTGCTGGGATTCTGATTCTGACTCCACCACTCTGGTTATATGAGCTTGGGAGAACAGTTGAAGCCTCTGTGCCTTGGTTGCCTCATCTATAAAATGGGAGAGTAACATCTACCCAGGAGGGAAGATTAAATGAGTCGATACGTGTACAGATCTTAGATTGGCCCCTGGGTTGGCCTTGCTCCCTGCCTCAGGGGTCCCACCGGCACGCCTCAGCTGCTGAGTACGTACCTGAGTCTCCTTTTGCAACCTGTTCATATCCTCCCTCTCTGCTTCCCAGCACCTCTTTCTCATCCGTGGCGGTGGTTCCTGGCCCACGAAGGCCCAGATTCCACATTAGGGTTACTCACTTTTGATACAGGCTTTGGTTTTTGTTTCTGGGATCCCTAATGGATGTTTCCAGATTTCCCAGTTCAAATTCTCAAAAACAAAAAGATGCCTGGCCCACGTTTCTCAGTGTGAACAGAGCCACTAAAACCAACCCCTCACAGACCTAAGAACAGCTGTGGCCAGAGAAAATAGAGCCGTATGATATGAAACACAGGCATCTGGGTCAGCCTGGTATTGCAGCACTGTGGGCCCTGGGATGGGGCTGTGAGCCGGGCAGGCCGTATAGCAGGCACAGCTCACCCACTGAGAGGTGATTCACTCAGGCTCCAGGCTGTGGTGAGGATCATGAAAGGCTGGGAGGGAGACTGGGAGGCTCCTAGCAGTCATCTTCGAAGGACCATCCATGTGCTCAGAGCAGCACCGTAAGCAGTAGGTCGCTGCTCCTCATGATTCAGTGACTTGCACTCCCCCAGTCCTCAACCCAAGGCCGCAGTCAGGTCCTTGATCCATCCAACAGTTTGGGGCTCCCCCCACTGCAACCTCACAGCCCAACCTCCGGCACCCAGGCCTTCTCTGGCATCACTGTCCTCAGGTTTTCCAGCCCCCAAGCCCTGCAGCCCTCAATCCTTCAGCCCCACTGGGCTTCATTTTTGTCTCGCTTCCGTTTGCTTATTTACATACAAGTCACTCCCTTTCGACCAGATTTCTGGAAGGCAAGACTCATGGCTCCTTACTCATGGACTCTTGGCTCTTCGGGCTCCTGGCGGCTCAAAAAAAAAAAAAAAAAAACTTTGCAAACTAAATGACTGACCCAAGATGGCCTGAAGTTTACTGTGACAGCATGCTGAGGACAGGAAACCAGAGGGGGGAAAGATTTACCTGAGCACAACTAGAGAAGGGAACCCACTCTGGGGGTGCAAATAAGGGGCAAAGGCAAGAGAGATGAGGGGGTGAGCAGAGAAGAGGGGTGGTGCCCGCGCAGCCACGGCAGCCCCAGTGTCGGGAGGTTTGCCCAGAGAGCCTGAGGTCTGGCGGCAGGAAGGCTGCAGCTGGCTGTCGTTATTAAGAACCAGTGTGGTCACTGCTTACCTTGTCCTGCCAAATTTTGGGAAGCCAGAAGTCCCATTCTTCTCTGGGTGGCTCCCACACCTCCAGAGACCCCAGTTTCATTCTGAAATCTTCTCTCATGCCTCTCCACCCTTGGCAATAATGAAGAACTCATTGCACTCGAGGCCCCTTTCGTGCACTGTTGGCCCAGAAGGAAAAAGCACCTAGAAATCTCCAAGGGAGCCCTGCCGACTCTGACCTCACCCTCTCATGTCTTCAGTGGAGGATATGGGATGGTGTTTTCTCAGATCACCCTCTTCTCACCTGGCTGCTCAACCAGGCATGCGCAGGAGTGAGAAAAGAAGGTACATGTTTATTGAGCTCCAACTAAGTGCTCCTCGCTCCATAGCCTTATCTTATTGAATACATCAGTGGAGTCCTGAATTTCCTTAGGGGACTCCTTGAAACTCTGGGAGCAGTTCACAACCCAGCTCTGGGATCTCAGAGATTTGGAGACAGCTTCTACCTCCCCTGACATTGCCTCCTCATTCCATGTCATGTTCCTGGACGCTGACCCTCAGCTCTTGACCCCTGCTGTTCCGCAGAATCACCTGGGCAAACCCTGCCCTCCTGTGTTGGTCAGGTGACCCCAAGTGATTCTGATGCCTCCCAAAGGTTGAGTAGGGGTAGGTCCAAGAAAGAAGAAAGTCACCATAGTGTCCTCTTTGTTCTATTCTCTCTCTGGCCTGCCAACTCAAGAACTGAGAAGAATATCTTGCCAGCCACGGGGGAGCTTCCTCGAAGCCTGCTCCTCTGGCTTCCTGAGCTCTCCCACCGTCTTCTCCTCTGCACACTGGCTTGCTGCTGGCAGCCTGCAGGGGAGAGGTAAGGTGGCCCACCACAGGCTCCCCTGTGCCTCCACAACCAGCCCCCCTCCCCTCCTCGTCCAGCATGGCTCCGCATCTCACCTCGGCCTCCGGCTGCTGCAGAACAGAATAGAACGCTGGTTCCCCTTTCCGCAGCAGTCTCTGTCGGTCTCTGTCACACCACAATGTAATTGCTTGTTTACCTGCTGGGCTCACACAGGAGAAAGGAGCTCTATCTCACTCTCAGCATCCCCAGAGTCTGACACTGGGTCTGGTTGAGCTGAGGAGCTCAGTAAATGTTTGTTGATATATTCTGCAGAGGGACTGAGTTAATGGCTTCATTCCTTATTCTTTTTAAGGTGTTTGTTGATTTTAAAGGCAATGCTTAGCCAAAAGGCATAACATACTAAGGATAGAATTTAAGGAATCATGGCCCTAGAAGTCTTGACCTTTGTAGGTCACCTGTAGTTATATCCTGGGAGCTCCTAGAGGGCTCCTTTTAGTCCCACCCTGCTGACCATTGATGATCCTGACAAACTCTCACAGCCTATGCGGAGTCTCGGGGCCTCCTCCACCCCCCCATCTCTCCCGTGGCTCCCAGTGGCTCCTGCCGATGCAGGAGGTAATTCAGCTCTCACCCCTCCTCCTGTCAGCTGCCCACAAAGCCCCAGGCCCTGTTCACTTGGGACTCCACAAAGGACAAAGGACAAAGGACAAAAGCCCCAGCTGGCTGCTGCTGCTGCTGCTGCTGCTGCTGCTGTTTTCCTGGAGCCTCCTGTCACAGAGGGGCTTCCTTCAGAACACAGGGATGGCTGTGGCGGAAGCCTTTTGAGTGGCCTGTGATCTGACCAAACCTCCTTCACACCCAACCAGACTCTTAAGGGCAGACAGAGGGCAGATGTCAGCAGAGACCCAGTCTGGGCTGAGCAGAAAAGGTTGTGGAAATGTCCTCCAACTGGTTGATTCATGGAAGTCACACATACGCCACTGTGCAGGGCTGATGTCCCTTAATGCCTGCTTACTGAATAGCCCTCATTCTTGGCAACCTGAAGAGGGGCTCACCAGTTCCCTCCCCTCTGCTTCGCAGGGAACTCAGAGCCTCTCTGCTGTGCCTGCTGAGAATCTGTGAGACTCTGGGACCTGAACATGTTAGGCTCCTGGGCCCTCAGGGCCGAGCACCCTGAAGACTCCAGCTGCGGAGGGTCAACATGACTAATACATGTGGCTTCCCACACTCCCTGGACTCTGAGGGGATTTATCCTCCCCTCAGACGCCTGAGGCACATGAGGCCCAGAGCAGCTAAAATGCTTGTCCAGAGCAAGACAAGAGACAGCTGGGAACGAAGTTTGAGTTTGCCTGAGCTGAGCATTTGCCCATCACGCCACAACCTTTAGGTGATACAACTCCGGGCACAGACCCGGATGTGGGAGGGAACCAGGATGCCGCTTTACTTAGCTCCCTCCCCTTCCTTCTGCTCTAGAGTCACACCCCAGAGTGAGGCTAAGTGGTTGATACATTGTGTCAACATGAGAAATAAAAAACTTAACTAAATGGGCTCAGCAATTCCGTACCCTAGGACATGGAAGTCCCTCCCTATGGCATGGAGGGCGCACCCTAGAGTGACTCCATACAAAACAGACGTGAAAGAGAACTGAGGGAGGTTGATGAGCCCCATTTCCTTGGAGCAGCTCCAGTCATCGCAAGGATGAAGAAGGGAAGCTAGGGAGGCTGGCTAGAAGCTGCAGCAGCTGCTCGTCCTGCCTTTGCTTTGCTGTTTTCTGCCACCACGAACTGCTGCCTTCTGCCATGTGCCACTCTGCCTTGGAGCCAGTCGGGTATGGACTGAGATCTCCACAAACTGTGAGCTAAATAAACCTTTCCTTCCTTAATTTTGGGTGTCGATTATTTTGTCCCAGCCATGAGTGAGAAATAACTGAGACAGAGGCTCTGGGAGGGGCGAGAGTCGCTAAAGCTTTTCTCAATCAAGATGCAGCCTGAAGAAAAATCTAAGCGAGAACCAGGCATCTAGATGAGAAAAGCTGGAGACATCGTTCACAAAACCTGAGAAATGTATCAGGGTTCAACCCTGAAGGTAAAATAGCTCCGGTCAGAAGTGTGACTATTTTTTTTACCTCTTATTTTTTGACTACAAAAATATATTTTATATGCCAGGTATGGTGGCACACACTTATAATCCTAGTACTCCATAGTCTGAGACAAAAGGAACACTGTGAGGGGCCCGGCAGGATGGCTCAGCGGTCTAAAGCGCCTGCTTAGGAAAGCTTAGGTGGCTGCAGGGACCATGGTTCCATCCCCGGTACCACATGCTGCGGCAGCCCTGCCCTCAGGGCAGGCTGAGCTGGCCATAAAAATGAATAGATAAACAAACAAAAGTTCTGAAACAAGAAAAAAAAAATTTTTTTAATTTAAAATTTAAAAAATTTAAAAAATAAAAAAGGAACACTCTGAGAGCAAGACCTTGTCTCCAAATTAAAAAAAAAAAAAAAAAATCATACATATGGGAAATTTTGCCAAGTTTGCTTTCTCTAATATGGTTTTTCTAAACCATATGAATATAAATTGCAGACACCAAAAAGTACATCCCTAAATATTTCAGCTTATTTCTTTTAAAAACAAGGATACCATCCCTGGTGTGCCATGCTGACCCTGCCCCCCCCCCCCCCCCCCCCCCCCCCCCCCGGCACACTGAGACAACAATTGAGACTGGGCATGTGGAGCAGACCTGTAAGCCCAGCACTTGGGAGGCTGAAAACAGGGGAATCACTGAATCTGATCTGTGTAGTGAGAGTCTGTAGACCCTGTACTAAATACATTTTTTATAAAAGATATTCTCTTACAGAACAAAAATGCCATTATTAGACTTAAGAAAAATTAATAATTTCTTTTTTTTCTTTAAACTTTTTTTTTTTTTTTTTTTGTCTTTTTGAGACAGGGTCTCACTATGCAGTTGAGGCTGGCCTTGAGCTCATTTTTGTAGCCCAGGCTGGTCTCAAACTCGCACCAATCCTCCTGCCTCAGCCTTCCAAGTGCTGGGATTACAGGCATGAGCCACCACGCCTGGCAAAATTAATAATTTCTAACTCGCCTAGTACCTACTGTATTTCACATTTCTACAACTATCCCAGAAGTATATTCTTTCATTGGGTTTTTTTTTTCTTTCTTGTTTCAGAACTTTTGTTTGTTTATTTTTATGGCCGGCTCAGCCCGTCCTGAGGGCAGGGTTGGCACAGCATGTGGTGCCGGGGATCAAACCACAGTCCCTGCAACCACCTGCAGGTGCTTTAGACCACTGAGCCATCCTGCCGGGCCCTTTCATTGGTTTTATCAGACTCTAATCAGAAACTTTCTAATCAGAAAACTTACATTTAATCTGGATGAGGTGTCTGTTTAGTCTCTTCTGTCTAGTAGTGCGCTTGCTCTGTGTGTGTGTGTGTGTGTGTGTGTGTGTGTGTGTGTGTTGTAATGTTCTGTGTTGTCGGTGCCGAAAGAAACGACGAGAAGACCCGATGAATAAGCTTCAGAGGACTCACTGAGACTTGTCTCTCTCAAAGTGAGCCCAGAGCTGCAGAAACTTTTATTGAGGGCTACAAGAAGGTTATGGAATGTGCGAGACTACTTTACAGATTACAAATCACTATGTCTTCTACCATTTGCCTAACACTAGGTTCATACAGATGCTAACAGATAACCAAGGAACAGGGGAGGTGACAACCCTTAACATCCCAAGCAAGAGATCAAAAAACAGGGCAACAGCAAAGGAAGCCACTATCTGCAGGTGTAAATCCCAGCTTTCCGGGACCTACAACAGACAGCAGCCCTCCCTGGGCTCTGTTTCTTGTTTCCTGCTTCTCAGGATATCAATTGGGCATATTGCTATAGTGTGTGTGTTGATATTGCCTTTTCTTAAGATCTCAGGCTGGTAATCTTCTAAAATGTCCTTCTAACTAGGCCTTTCTAATTCTATCCCTCCCTATGGCACTATTTAACTTGTCACTCTGCTCCTGTGTTCCCTGTAAACTATATGTTAGAGCTTCAGCTTGATTGGACTCACTTTAAAGATTCTCAGTATGAGTATGTGTGTACTAGGCAGCCTCTAGTGTGGCCCTAGCGATGCCCCTTCTGGTGTCCTGCTCTTTGTCCACAACGCCCAAAGTGGGCTAGACCTGTGAGTGGCTTCTAGCAAAGAAAATGTGGCAGAGGTAATGGGGTATCCATTCTGAAATTAGATTGTTTAAAACCATGGCTTCTGCTTTAGCTTCTCTCTCACTCTTTCTTTGCCTTGGGGGAGGTCAATTCCCTTGTGCAGATGCCCTGCTAGCACAGGGGCAGGGCCTACCAGCCGCCATGGGAGTGCGCCTAGAAGCAGACCTCCCTACCCCACCTCTGTTCAGTCTTTGGAAGAGGCCCACTTTCCAACAACTTGCCCGTAGCTTCATGGCACCCAGTTAAGCTATACTTGGCTTCATGAAACTCTGAAGTCATAAACATTTGTTGTTTTAGGTTGCTAAGTTATAGAGCATTTGTTATGCATAGCTATGGACTGAATTGTGTCCTTTGCCAAACTCCCAGAATTCTATGCTGAAGCCTAACTTCCAAAACAACTTTTTGAAGGTCAGGCCATTAGGAAGTAACCAAGGCTAAAAAATGAGACTCGAGTAGTGAGGTCTGATCTAGAATGATTCAACCTCATAGACAGGAAGAGCTTCCCTACCCAATGCACAGACACAGGGAGGAGGGGACTGCCTGCAACCAGAAGAGAACCACCAGAGACAGAACTGAAGGCTCCTTGATCTCCAACTTCCCACACTATGAGCATCCTTTGCTGTTGTTTAAACCAGCCGGTCTAATGTAGCTTGTTGCGGCAGCCTGAGCAGGAATACCACTGTACAGGTCACACTGTGAACTCTGCATCCTGTCACCTATACAGTTGAATTGCTTACTCAGGCCAAGCGATACAACTTCAGAGGTGATGGTATGAACTTCGTATTGTGTAGCAGGGACCCCAGTGACTGGCTTCCCACTATTTTTATCACTTGCCAGGTGTAGCCCTTGAAAAGAATCGTTTTGTCTTTGACAACCAGCAAGTTATCTGGAGAAATACCTTGGTTCACTAGACCATCCTGTTCTGCAACAAACTTCCACCTGATGCTGTTTGACTGAATCAATTATTTCTTTCACAACTGCAAAATAATTATCTTTCAATCATTATTTCCACATTTATTGGTTAGTGTTTTTCACACAGAGGCATTTTCCTTATCAATAGAAATTAATGACCATGTCTCCTAAAACAGGATGGGGTCTTGGTTATTTTTCTCTCATTGCTGAGACAAAATACCCAATGCTCAAAATTAAGGAAGGGAAAAGGTTTATTTAGCTCACAGTTGGTGGAGTTTTTTGTCCCTAGTCAGATAGGTTCAAGACAGAGTAACATGGCACAGGCGCAACACTTCAGGGCAGCAGAAGGTGAGGGGAGCAGCAAGAGCCAAGGTGGAGGTGCCAGCCTCTTCTCCACCCTTATATGTAGATGGGCTACGTCCCCTGATCCAAGGTGGATGTAGCACTTGCGCCATCTCCCTGCCCTCCTCTTGCCCAGGTTCACACTGTCTACAGCAGGGAAGACCCTGCTTCCCTGCTGAGCGGCTTAGTTAAGCTTCTAAACTTTTCAAGATGACACAATGTATCAACTATTACCAATGGATAAATGCTTAATTCTTTCTTCCTACTTACTATTTTTAATAAAGAACTGGTTAAACTGCAATGGCAGCAAATGAGTATCTCTCTCCTCTCTTAGATTATCTAACTTATTATCTATTCATATCTGTCACTATGGTATCCTGGACATTTGTTTGTTCCATATTTTATAATCAATTGAAATCATTTCCTGTAATCCTCAGATTGTCCTAGATTTTGCAATTAGGAATTATTCCAAAGTAGAGGAGCCCTACTTTAAATTCCAGGTCCCTAGGGAAAGATTTGAAAAGAGGACTCTCTGCAGCTCTCCCTATAGCCATTTCTCTAACATTCTTAGAAATTTCTGCTAGAATATTTGGCAAACAGGAAGCCATCCAAGAGATGGATGGAGGAGGAAAGGAGGAAGGAGGGGGAAGTAAGAAAGGATGCGTGTGTACCAACTGCTCGTGATGGATGTAACCATTATGTACTGCAAATATGCACTAATGCAAATAAATGGATAAATAAATAAATTGAAAACCCTGCTATCAATTATGAATGATGGGGAAAGTAAAGAGAAAGAAGAATGAGGCAAAAGAATCATAATTCCTGTTTCAGGAATGAGGTATATGTACCAGGAAAAGAAACTGAGCCACTGGACCCTCTTCAGAGCTAATCGTAGTGGCCTTACCAGCTCACTGCCCTAGGACCTGTGACCTGACCTCTCTGGGCCTCCCTGGAGGTTTTCTATACAACTGCAGAAAATGCTATATAGAGCAGAAGGCAGAGAGTCCTGCATGCATCTCCATTGGCATTCCTGGAGCCTGTGTCCCAAAGTGGGGTGTCGAGAAGAGGATAAGGAGGTGTGCAGGGAAGACTCAAGTGACCACAATGTCTTCCCCATGCCTGAAGGCTGGTAGTTGGGGGGTAATAGTAAATACCTCAGTCCTGGAGCTTAGGATGAAGGCAGAAATTGGCCTCTAGAAAGCTTCCAAGCTCCTTCAAGGAGCGAACCATGGTGCACTTGGGGTCCTGTGATCTCTTTCTGCCTCTGGGATATCAGTCTAAAGCCCCTCTCTATCATCCAGAGGGGATGACCATGATCAGCACATCTGAAAGGGGCAGAAAAACTGTTTTGGCTTTCCCACAACTCTGTGCCCCGGTCTTGCCCCCTCTCCACTGGGGGTGGTCTGCATGGAGCTGAGCTACAAGCTCCCAGCCCTGTCTCCTGCCTGCCTATCCCCACCTGCACCTTGAGCATCCCAAAGAAAGTGAATGAGTTAAGATGCTGCTCAGTGGAAACAATGCAGCTGCTTATTGCTGGGCCTTCTGATATGGATGCTTTTATGCCTGAACCTCCACCCAGGATACTGGCACAATTTTGACCCAGTTTGGGAGGTACTGCGGGCTCCTTACACACGATCACTCCCAGTCCCTCACCAACACCTGCTCTCCAAAACCCCCAAAACCCTGCCCTTTAGGTTCCCCCATGAAGACAGGATGTCGGGACTAAAAGTCAATGAGATGTAAGACAGGAGCAATTGTTCACATCTCCAGGGCAAAGCTTGGGGACTACATCCAGTGAGCTACTTTCTCAGCATCCCACCCCCCAAGCCCACAGCAAAGCAGTGAATAGATAATGCATAAAAATCTAAGAGAACACCAGAAGGGCAACAGAGACATGGGATATTCTTTCAACACGGGCTCCATCAGTAAAGGGGCCTTGCCTTGTGTAGGAGCTTCATGTGATCTGCCTCTGCAAGGTTGGGCCTGTGGGGCCTGCCCTGTGCAAGTTCACAGCAGTTGTTCAGCAACAATAGGCAGAGGTCACTTTGTGGAAAACAGTGGATCCCAGGCCTTCAGCCTGCTCAGGTACCAGGGGCCTGCTCCCTGTGCTTACTCTCCATTCCAGCACACACACGTCCCTCCACCCTCTCATAGAGGACCCTCTGGAGTCAGCTTCTCCTGCTCAGTCACCGCTCACACAGCCTCTCATCCCTGAGGAAGAAGCCTGACTTTGTAGCTAGCCTGTGCCTGCTGCAGGGCACACTGCTGCACTGGGAACAGCCGACGCTCAGCTATGGCAGCCTTCTCTTACTGCCTCTTGTCCTCACCAGTACCATGCCCGCCTTCCAGCCTCTATCCTTCCAATGGACATTACCTAGGTGACAGACTGAGTGGTACCCTCTGCTCCCTAATTGCTGATGCAACTGTATTCGTAAGTAGGGCCTTTAATGCATATTAAATGGGTGCACAAAGTGGGTCTCTGATCCCACAGTACAGATCCCATGAGTGTTCTTATAAGAAGAGGAAGAGACACCAGAGATGAACACACAGAGGAAAAAGGCTATGTGAGGATACAGCAGGAGGTGGCTTTCTGTGAGCCAAGGAAGGAGGTCAGAGGACAAACCAAGCTTGCTGACACCTTGATCTTGGACTTCTAGCCTTCAGACCTATAAGAAAACAAATTTCTGTTGCCTCAGCTACTTGCTCTGTGGTATTATTTTAGACCATCTCTAGAGGGCTAATGTCCTTATGTCTACCCCAGATTTCAACAGAGGCTAGGGCTAGGAATGCAAATAAGGCAAGGACCTGGCTGAAGGAGTTTCAAATGTAGTCAGAACAAATAGGTCAATGAAACAGAACTGAGAATCCAGAAATAAGCCTTCACATTGAAGATTGATCAGTTTTTAACAAAAGTGTTATGGCAAATCAGCAGCGCAAGCATAGTCTTCTCAATAGTTACTGATGGAACAACCGGACATCCAGGTGCAAAATGACAAAATTACATCACTACCTCACACCATATACAAAACTGGATTAAAGTTTGGATTAAAGACTTGAATTTCAAAACTGAAGCATAAAGCTCTTAGAAGAAAACATTGGCACAAGCAAAAAGATCCAACAGATATATCATCAACTAAAACTTTTTCTACTTCAAAGCATGCCATCAAAAAAGACAATGCATAGAATAGAAGAAAATCTTTGCCCTGTGCAAGTCCACAGCAATTGTCCAGCATATAGCTGGTAAAGGATTTGTATCCAGAATACATAAAGAGCTATGAAAAGCTCATAATAAAAACGCACATAACCTCATTTTAAAATAGGCAAAGTCTCTGAATAGACAGTTCTCCAAAGAAGATAACAAATACATAATAAGCTCAAAAAAAAAAAAAAAAAAGATAATATGTTCAGCATCATTAGTCATCAAGGAAACAGACAGAAACCAGAGTGATACAACTTGACACCCACAAAGCTGGCTGGAACAAAGAGGCAGCTAATAGAATGCATCAGCAAGGGTGTGGAGAAGATGCAGCCCTCCCATTGCCTCTGAGACTGGAAACTGACACAGCCTTTTGAGAGAGAAGTCAGCACATCATGAAATGGTCAGACATGGTTACCACACAATCTGGTAATTCCGCCCACGTGTGTTTATGCAAATGTCATGAAAGCAGGTCTGTTTAAAAAAACTTAGATAGGAGCATAATTCATAGTAGCCAAAACATGTAAACAGGTCTAATACTGTATCTGTTGGTCAGCTGATATATAAAGTGTGGTGTATCCTTACAAAAAGAAATGAAATACTAATATTTACAAGGACATGGATAATTCTGGAAGGCATTATGTTACATGAAAGACGACACGTTGTACAACTCACTTTTTTTTTTTTTTTTTTTAATTTTTGAGACAGGGTCTCACTGTGCAGTTCAGGTTGGCCTTGAGCTCACTTTTGTAGCCCAGGCTGGTCTCGAACTCACAACGATCCTCCTGCCTCAGCCTCCCAAGTGCTGGGATTACAGGCGTGAGCCACCACGCCCAGCTCACAACTCACTTTAAAAAATGCCTGGGATAAGGAAATATAATAGATGTCTTAGTTATTTTTCTCATTGCTGGGACAAAATACCTAACACCCAAAGTTAAAGGAAGGAAGTTTTATTTGGCCCGCAGTGTATGGGGGTTTCAGTCCATAATCAGTTAGCTCTAAGGCAGGGTGGCACAGCACGAGGCATCACAGAAGAGAAACAATTCATGATGGACAAGAGCTAGCACAGCAAGCAAGGGACCACAGCAGGGTCTCTCTGACTCTTTTGTATACTATGTAGGCTACTGGGCTTAGGGTGGGTGCCAAACCAATCAGTAGGCTAAATTAGGAATCATATACTCTTAACCCGAGCATCCTTGATCCTAGCATTGCACCATGAATCAATCCCAGCATCACACACTCTAGATCCAGCCACCTCTGAAAAGCCCCACTGATGACCACCCAAGGTTTGGGGGGACATCTAGACGCAAGCCATAACAGTAGAGACAGAAAGTAGACTCATGGTTACACTTGAGAGACAGGTGGCAGAGGGGAGAGAGGCAGGTTTCTCCAGGGAGCAATTTATTCTTTTTTCTTGTATGGTGGGCACTCCCAGCATCCAGGGCCAAGACAGCTCCCCCAGGGTTCTGGGGCTGAGACAGTGCACCTGGCATATGGAGCCAGGGATTGAACTCATGTTCTTGTACCTGTGAGGTTGGTGCTTATGCCTCTGAGCTATCCAGGTCCATCCAGGGAGTAATTAAAATGCCCCAAAATTCATAACAGTGATGGTTGCACAAATCTGTGAGTACTTTAAAATCCAAGGGGCCCAGCGGGATGGCTCAGTGGTCTAATGCGCCTGATTGGGAAAGCGTGGGCGGCTTCAGGGACCGCAGTTCGATCCCTGGCACCACATGCTGCACCAGCCCTGCCCTTAGGGTGGGCTGAGCTGGCCGTAAAAATGAGTGAATGGACAAACAAAGGTTCTGAAACAAGAATAAAATAAAATAAAAAATTCTTTAAAAAAAATAAATAAAAAATAAAATAAAATAAAATCCACTGCATTTTGCACTTCAATTATCTAAGGTGTTTGGCATGTAAACTGTTTCTCAACTAAACTATCAAAAATGTCAGGAAGAGATTTTTGTCTCTAAAGATAGAGAAGATGTGCTTTTTCTTCTTCCCTCACTAGTTACAACTGAAAATCCTCTAAGGAGAAATGTGAGAAAGCTCTGAAAGCAAGTGAATTTAAACCTAGTAGGGGTCCGGCAGGATGGCTTAGTGGTCTAAAGCGCCTGCTTAGGAAAGCTTGGGCGGCTGCAGGGACCGCGGTTCGATCCCCGGCACCACATGCTGCGCCAGCCCTGCCCTCAGGGCAGGCTGAGCCGGCCATATAAATAAATAACAAACTAAAGTTCTGAAACAAAATAAAATTTAAAAAAATTTAAAAAAAATAAAAAATAAACCTAGTAGAGACCTCGGGCCTGAAGACAATGCAGTGGTGACTGCTTTGGGTTTTATTCCTGCCTCATGTCCTAGACCTGAAGCCAAAGAATCCAGCAACCTGAGAACACTAATAGGTACAGAAAAAGAAAAAAAAAAAAAAATCCCCAAATAAGCTTGCTCTCTGCAGTAATACAGACAGCTTTTAGACTCTAGCATCTCTATTGCAGTTAAAGGCCACAGGAGGAAGACACAGCAGCAAAGATTGAGTGAGAAACCTAGGCTTCCATCTGACCTCGTAACTAAGTGTCCCACTTTACTGTAGCTGCATCAAGGAGCTGATACTTGCATCTTCCCAATAAGCAACAAGCCTGCCATCACTGTCATGCGGCTTCATGGGAAATGACATGGGACACATGATTTCCGGTAGCATCTAACACGAATGAGGTGCTGCTTCTTCCCATTCTGGAGTAACGCCCAAGGAGGTCAATGGAGAGTCAGGACAAGACTGACCTACTGTGGTGTCAGTGGAGACCATCTGGGGATCTGGAGCTCCCGTCCCTGCCCAGCATACGTGGGCACACTCTCAGGTGACTCGGCCCTGAGAGTCACCCATCCCAAATTAGGTGCCTGGTGTCAGCAAAGGCTTGTGCCTTCTGGACAGGTTAGAATTCCATCTTGGAGTAAAACAGAGAGACTGGACATCTGATGATACGAAAATGTCCAGGTTTCAGTTGAAATCATTGATAGAGAAAACCAGGACAATCCCAACCTGAAGGAAAAAGGATAGCAAACTGGCACCAAGATGATAAAAAAGTTAGGTCCATCTGACAAATAATTTAAAGTAGCCATGATCTTTTAAATATGCTCCAATGGCTTTAGGAGGCTTAGATTCAATAGCCTCCAATGTCGCAAGCTTCACTGGTGGCACACTGCAATTGCAAAACCTTTGATTGTATATGTATCTGCTTCTTCTTAGTCCAAAGGGAAGTATATTCTTTCCTGTTTTTTTTTCTTTCTTTCTTTCTTTTTTCTATGCAACATTAATAGGGAGGTGGGTCATGCCCACACACTGCACTCTATAGAATGATTGTGAGGACAATATGCAATA